>CAUYTI010055423.1:0-24413 GCA_963575145.1 Galago senegalensis
ACAATTTGTCCTGCATCCTGCGGTGTTTTTTTTTTTTTTTTTTTTTTATACAGAGCCTCAAGCTGTCCCCTTGGGTAGAGTGCCTTGGCATTACAGCTCACAGCAACCTCCAACTCCTGGGCTCAAGCGAGTCTCTTGCCTCCGCCTCCCAAGTAGCTGGGACCACAGGCGCCCGCCACAATGCCCGGCTATTTTTTGGTTGCAGCTGTCATTGTTGTTTGGCGGTCCGGGCTGGGGATTCGAACCCGCCACCTTAGATGTATGTGGCTGGCGCCTTAGCCGGTTGAGCTATAGGCGCCGATTTTTGGAAAGAATAGACAAGCTAGGGAACATGGGAGAACAGGAAGAGAATATATGGTTTTCGGCTGCCACGTGCCAGGATATGCGTTTTATATTATTTTTGTTAATTTTATAATGTTAAACTTTAATAATAACAAATAATTGTTGAAAACTGATTATTGAGAACTGCTCATCAAAGTTTGCATTGTTGTCAGGCCCCGCCCCCCGTGGTGTCCTGCTTTACCAATGTTAAAATCTGGTCACCTTAAGCTTATCACAAGGATGGTTGCTCATCAGTCATGCCAGAACTGGCCATGCACTAGGACCTTGTGGACTATTCCACTGGCACAGACTTCACACAATGGTGATACCTGCGAGTAGCCAAGCCAATGGGAGATTCACTCCACCTGGTATTCAATCCAGGCTGCTGGACACTGTTTGAGTCCACTCACTTGTTTAAGTCTTCCATGGCAGTACCAGTGAACAATTTAGTCTGAAATCAAAAAACTACAGGGCAGCCCTTTCCTGTCCCCAGTTCTCTGTGTGAAGTTTGGCCAGCCAGTCCTTGCTGGTACACAAGCACTTGCCTTCTGTGCTAGTTTTCCTCAGCTCCACACCTCTTTGCTGGCTTCTGGAGTCCACCACAGCTTCCAAGTGCCCTTGGAGTGATGTCACTGGATTAAGTTCCCCCAGCCAGAGGTGGCTGTAGTTTTCTTTTCCCTGTCTCACCTGTGGCTAATAAGGAGCTATTCCTAATTCACCATCTTGCTCTACACCCTGTCCAATGGCTTTTATGGCCCTGCAAGCATGGAATGCTCTTGATCTCTTTTTCTTCCAGGCTGGTTGCATCACTGTTGATGTATCTTACTCCATAGCTGATCAGAGGCCATTAATAAGGGAGATTGATTTATCAAACATCTCTTTGGGATTGCAGAAGTCCCCAGAAGGATCAGGATTATTGGTTATCACTACCTGGACTCAGAAAAGCATTGACTGGGTGAGGCCATTTTTGATATTAATGTCACCTGGAGAAGCCAGAAAGCCTACCTGAAGGATGGTGCATTAGTCTGCCAGGCTGCTGTAACAAAGCACCACTTGCTTGGTAGCTTAAACAACAGCAATTTATTGTTGCACAATTCTGGAGACTACAGGCCTGAGAGCAAGGTGTAGACAGGACATCCCAGATTCCTTATGAGGGGTGAGGGAGAATGTCTTTCTTTCTTCCTTCCCTCCCTCCCTCCCTTCCTCCCTTCCTTCTTTCCTTCCTTCCTCCCTCCCTCCCTCCTTTCCCCCCTTTCTTCCTTTCTTCCTACCTTCTTTGTTGCTGGTGGTCGTCAGAGATCTTTGGCATTTCTCAGCTTGTAGAAGCATTACTATGATCTCTGCTTTTACCTCCACATAGTTACTCTCTCTGTGTTGTCTGTGTCCATATTTCCTTTTTTGGTGAGGAATCAGTATGACCTTAACTGAACTTAATTACACATACAATGACCGTATTTTCAAGATGGTGTTGTCTCTATTCCCACACTTAGACCATCCCCCTTGAAGTACTTTGAAGGGCTTTGACAACAGGGAATACAACTTAAGTTTCTCTTTTTTCATCTGGTACCCAGTTTTCTTTGCTCTCTTTCCAGTTGGAACTCAATCAAGTGCTTTTTAATTTTGTTTGATTCAGATGATTCTCCCCTCAACCCCCACCTTAGAAATAGAATGCAGATTCATGTGGTGAAACAAATCATCAAACTTTATTATTTCTTGTGAACAAAATATTTTCTAGATTGTAACATTATAAATATTAATATTGGAATCAATGGAAACAGTCAATGAATATAGATGATTTTTTTTTTTGCAGTTTTTGGCTGGGGCTGGGTTTGAACCCACCATCTCTGGTATATGGGGTCGGCGCCCCACTCCTTTGAGCCACAGGAACCATCCTATAGATAACATTTTTAAAGTGATAATTTCTCAGAAATGTCTTCAGGTCACTGAAGAGTATCCATAAGCGATTGGTCTTGGGAAAATATAATTTTTTAAAGAACTCTCTTGGCCTGTAGGAGTGACCTAATATGAATGAATAAAATATATTTTTCTCTAGTTGAATTGAAAATAGGTATATCTCTCTTGCTGAATTCTAATAGTATTGTCCACTCTTTAAAAATTGATATACAGTAAAATTATCAGTGTTTTTTTGAACTTGTTACTTTCTCAAAATTTCACAGCTATCCCAGTAATACTCTTAAAGTCCTAAGGATAATAAATTCATAAAACCTCTTCTTTCAAGTGTTTCCTAAAATATCCCTTTTGAATGCCTTCTTTTATAAAATAGCTGTCTTTGGATAACTCTATAATGCAGGTTTTTATTTGTGTATGTTGGTTATTTCAAACAACCTCACAAAATGTTGGTTCTATGATCAGTGTGGACAAGAGTGTAAGGCAGTTCAAGTATGCATGCCAGTTGTGTTGAAACTCAGGCCCCCTAAAGATGCAAGAGAGAACAAAGAAGTATCCATCCTTCAGGCTGGGAAAAAGCCAGAAAAACACACATTGGATGGGAACAAATGAAAACAAAATCATTATGGCTTTGCTGGGCACGGTGGCATTTAGCTCTATTTTAAGACTTTTCTACACTTAGCCCTTTCTCTCTCCACTCAAGATGCAGTAACCTACTTGCTTGTTAATAATGCACATCTGAACCTTATTATGGCTGTTTGTAAAATGCATATAATCAATGGTTCAGACATCAAGGCCACTGCCAGCACACTGGCACAAGCTGGCTCTCTACCTTCGCTGTCATCCTATTAACTGCTGAAGAATTCAGACTACCAGTGGTAGCAGCCATGTTCATGGGTCACTTGTCTTCATATGTTGCTTTTGAGGTCTTTTCTAAAGTCTAATATTTTTCTGTCTGGAACCTAGAAGATTATTGATCTGATAAAATATTAGCTGACAATTTCTCAGTAATTATTTCAACAGATTTAAGTATTTTTCTTTCAATGCAATTGAGCAAAAATCCCTTCCATTACACAAAAGTTAAGCATGTTTCCATCATTGCTTTAAGGACAGTAAAACCCCTTTCATTTCTACTTCCTTGGGATACCCATCCCAAGGTCCTGGCATATACACAGGCAAGAAGAAGCATCTTCCCAGGAACTCTCTGAATTCAATATTCTTCATGGAATGGATACTCAGGGTGATCACTCCACCTGCCAAAACAATTCCCCCAAAGGGAAAAAGTTCACCCCAAGATTGTGCATCAGCGTCCTGTGAGAATTTCCCTGACTACCTTGCCCTCTCTATCTTATTCATCCCCTTGTTGTTTCTTCCCTATGCTACTCTCTTGTCCTCCCTCAAGACCACATCTTTACCTAAGGCTCTGGACAGCATTCCAATTGTGAGTGTAAGTGTGTGTGTTTGGGCTGGGAGAGTGCTGGTTGCTGCCACACCAATATTTCACTCAGAACAAAAACATTGGGGTTCAGTCATGCCTGTCTCTGTTTGACAGCCTTTCCCCTCCTCCTCCCTCCCTCCTGCTCTCTTGACATGAGCCACCCCTTACTCCAGTGAACTCCATGAACATTTCTGTTCTGAACTCTAATTACCAATCAGTGTCACCATCTTCTCATCAGCCTTTTCACTTGCCCCTTCACTAGACCTCCTGAATGTTGAAAGTTTGAGAACTAGAAAAGTGATGACTATCAAAATAAGTTTCCATGATGACAATGATGATGGTGGTGATGGAGAATTTATCTCCCAACTAGCAATGGTCAGACAGACTGTAAAAGGTCTCGAGTCATGGAAAACATGCAAAATTTAGTTTTCTTCAAGTACCATGAACGTTAAAGTAAAATATTTTTTAGAAGGCTCTCAAATGTCAAAGATCAATTGGATGAAAACCAGAAAAGAACAGTGAGCCAGCATTCCTAAATGATACATGATTAATGGGGCCTAATCTTTGTTCCACATTTCAATTTTTTTCCTGTTATTCCCCAGTGTGAGTTATTTTTCCTCCAGTCTTGCTAAAATTGGTATTTAATATGTCAATGTCAAACTGACTAATGTCACCAACTATCTGTGAAAAAATCAGTACTTTGGTGGATTGATTACATTGTACTATCTCTTCTTAACTTGATGATTCAGTATTTATTCAATAGACATTGTTTATCTTCAAGAGCTATTAATTAACCCATAACTGTTAATTTCAGCAAAGCATTATGTGCTTGTGTTTACTTTTTTGTTCTAGACGCTGTTTGTTACCTTTTGATGTCAAACAATTTTTCTACAGGAAAGTTCCCAGGAAGCTATTTTATTAATTCAGAAATTCAAGATTAGCACAGTCAGAGCACTTTGTGACTCATGAAAATTGGTGGCACCAACAAGATCAGATCTAAACTATAAGAATCATCTTAGTGAGCATTTTTTAAATTCTCACTTAAAAAGAAGACTAAAAAAAAAAAAAAAAAAGACCCAGGTGATTTGAATAACTATAGAGACCAATGGATAGAATAATTAAGAAAAATGTTTGGGTATATTTGTATGTGTATAAAAGTGTACATGTGGATGTGTGTATTGTGTAGATGTGTAAACTTTTATTTTAAAGGACTGAAATATTTAGAGAACAAGGGGTCATTTCACTTGGTTAGCTGGACTTAGCAACATTTTGAAAGAGTGTAAGGAATTTTGATTGTGGTAATCAGTTAACAGTTGGAGCTACAAACTAACATCTTATTGGTAAGAAATTATTTTTCTAAAACTTGAAGTTCTTAGTTTCCATCCCAGTGCTCTTTCTACTGCGTTATCATGCCTTTCTCCCAGAAACTGGCCTTTCCTCCTTCCTTCCTGTCTTTCCTCCTTTCCTTCTTTCCTCCCTCCCTTCCTTCTTCCCTCCCTGCTTCTTTCTTCCCCCCCCCTACTTTTCTCTTTCTTTCTTTCTTTCTTTCTTTCTTTCTTTCTTTCTTTCTTTCTTTCTTTCTTTCTCTCTCTCTCTCTCTCTCTCTCTTTCTTCCCCCCTCCCCTCCCCTCCTCTCCCCTTCCCTTCCCTTTCCTTCCCTTCCCTTCCCTTTCCTTCCTTTCCCTTCCCTTCCCTTCCTTTCTTCTCTTCTCAGACAAAGTCTTGCTCTGTTGCCCAGGCTACAGTGCAGTCATGTCAGCCTCCCTCACAGCAACCTCATACTCTTGTGCTCAAGTAATCTTTATTTTTAGGAAAAATAAATATGTTGTTTCAATAAAGATGCTACTGTTGTTTTAGCATCTGAATAGTAAGAGTTAATTCTTCTCAGGGTCCTTAGCTAGCTATGTCTTAACCTAAATAATGGAAATGCAATCAATGCCAGAACTCTTCTTTTCAATAGGGTGAAGGGTTTAGAAGTTATGATAGTGGAAGTATTTCCCCCAAGCATGTTAATATTCAGAATATGCTGCCCACCATGCTTTGCCCTTGTATTGTCTATGGATGTAGGTCAGGGTTCATCATATGATCCCTGTTGGTTGACATTTAACACTGTAATATTCCAGTACCCAATTAAGGATACTCAAAACTTACATGAGCAATTCCACAAAACGGATATTTTTATTTAATCCTTCAATGGCCTTCATTTCTTCTTCAGTGAGAGAAAAGTCAAAGATCTGAAATAATAAAAATACAAGGCAGAACATTTAGCCAGTAGAAGGAGATCTTCAAAGATGTATGAGCATCTCTGCAAATGACTAAGAAGATTCATACTAGTGTGTGTGTGTGTTGAGGGGGCTGCCATCCTGCAATGTGGAGCTAGACATTCTGTCTGCCCTTTACCTTCTTTGAGACTATCTTGCTGAGGACATCTTGCAAAAAATTCCATACATTACTTACAAATATGAAACAAAATTCCAAATATGAAAAATTCTTATTATTTCTACATAAGATGCTGAGCTTCTTTCCAGACTACTGCCTTTGTATGCTTAAAACTTACTCCCAAGTAGCTAAATTTGCTTTTTTTAAAAAACTTTTCATTTAGTTTGTTTTATCCTTGAAATCCTTTCTGTCATCATTTATCATGTCTCCTCTACCTTTTTATTCCAATAAATTTTCATTGTTTTTTTCTTAGCTTTGACACTTTATTTATGTCCTTTATTAACATTTATATATTTTTAATGAACCTACACATTAGTCATGCAGTTGATTTCTTAACTTTTTTAAGACTGTGGAAATCTATGTCAACTACTTTTTAATATCAGGTATTTTGGTAAATGTTAAAGTATTGTCAGTTGATAAAACTGTTTATCATACTTTCCTTTTTTTGCTAATAGCAGAATCCCCCCTTTTCCTTTTATGAACTTCCCTTTCCTCATATTACCCTAGTAATGTGGCCTTGACACATGACCTCACCCCCTTCAGCATATAATCTTAACTCCTTCAGCATGGGAATAGAAAGAGATATAGCCTAGGAGGCCAATCAGGGCATCTTACTTACTGGTCACAGGGATTAATATGAGGATGGTTTGTGACTCACAAAGGGCCAATATTCACTGACAGAGACCCTGACAGAAGGCTTTATTTGTGGGCATTTTTACTAAGGAAGAGTAAATGATTAGCCTGGAGGTGTTAGGAATTCTCTGCCACCCTAGAGATAGAGATAAAATTGTATCTCTTTTTTTCTCTCTTTCTTTTGAAGTGAGATCTTACTGTGTGACCTAGGCTGGAATACAATGGTACCATCATAGTTTACTGTAGCCTTGAACTCCTGGGTTTAATCTGCCTGCCTCAGTATCCCAAGTAGATACAACTATGAATGTGCACCACGATGCCTAGCTATCTATAAGACTTATTTTAGAGACAGAGATCTCACTATGTTGCCCACACTTGAACTTCTGGCTTCAAGTGATTCTCCCACCTCAGCCTCCCAAACTGCTGAGATTATAGGCTTAAGCCTCCACCTCTCTGTCTTTCTCTTTTTTGTTTTTAGCTTAAGTTTGAGTTGCATTCCATCATATAGTAGCAAAAAAGCTCTGAAGATAGTCATCTAATATCATAGATATTTTCCATGTTGTACTTACAACATTAAATGTCTATAACATTTCATGGGAGGCTAAGGCAGGAAGATCACTTGAACCCATGAGTTGGAGGCTGTTGTGAACTATGATGGTGACACTATATTCTAGCCTGGGTGACAGAGTGAGAATCCTGTGTCTAAAAAAACTTCAGTATACAGATATGTCACGATTTATGTTATAGAATCCTATTGAAAATTATTTCTATTTTTTTGAAAATTATAAATAATGCTGTAATAAACATCTGTATGTATGTACACACATGACTATATATGTCGATACATCTACACAGTAGTTTTGCTGAGTCAGTGGATATGTGTATTTGAATTTACTTATTTAAATTGTATGCTTTTATTATGTATAACAGTATTTTTCAACCTTTCTTTAATCTCATGGCACACTTACACTTATAGTTAAACTTCTGTGGCACATTTAAATTATGTTGATCAAAGTAAAAAAGAGCATATACTTACTGTGTTTTGAATTTCTTTTGAAAATATTTACTTAATTATCTTTAAAAATTTTCACAGTACACAAGTTGAAAATCACTGGTATAACATGATGTTTTGAAACATATATATATATTTTGGAATGGTTAAATCTAAGTAATTAATAAATGCATCACCTCATATATAGTGTGTCCAAAAATGCCACCATATGTAGGGAAAATGGGAAATATTTTGTAAAATGTAAATATTCTTTTTTTTTTTTTTGAGACAGAGCCTCAAGCTATCCCCCCTGGGTAGAGTGCTGTGGCATCACAGCTCACAGAAACCTCCAACTCTTGGGCTCAAGTGAGTCTCCTGCCTTAGCCTCCCATGTAGCTAGGACCCCAGGCACCTGCCACAATGCCAGGCTATTTTTTGGTTGCAGCCGTCATTGTTGCTTTGGCGGGCCTGGGCTGAATTTGAGCCTGCCACCTTTGGTGTATGTGGCTGGTGTCTTAGCCACTTGAGCCACAGGCACTGAGCCTAAAATGTAAATATTCTGTAAGATTTTCTAATTAATATTTTGTAAGTAAAGGTACATTTAGTTATTTCCCATTTGCCCCATGGTGGTAACAGCATATAGCATCCACTCTCTGTGTATATACTATATGTTATCATTAACTTACTTACCATGCTATACAATAGCTCTTCTGAAATTTATTCCGTTTATCTAACTATAATAACTTATCTTTTGAATAACATCTCCCCATCCCCCACAACTACTCTAGCCTCTGGTAACCACCATTTTGTTTTTTGCTTTTGGGTAATCAACATTTTAAGATTCCATATATGAGTGAGATATGCAGTATGTGCATTTGAGTTTTGATGAAGCTGGAAAAATATGTCCTATTCCTTCAAATCTTACCAATTAATATTAAGAGCAATAGTACATGAAAGTGCCTTCTTTTTGAAATATTGTCAAACATTTTGATTACTTTCCTTTGGGAAGGGACAAATATCATCTCATTTTTACTTTCTGTCATTTTACATTTATCTCATTTTTACTTATCTTTAATTATGAATAGGACTAAACAATTTACTTATGAAATTTAAATTATGAACCAATAGGTAATTAATTCATTTTACATGGTACTTTTATATGGTCGTATTTGCCTAGCAGTTAAGTCTTTAGTGGTAGTAGTGTAGTGGCTTCTTTTCTCACTTTGAAGTTACAGTGCTGTTCATGGATCATTTGTAGAGGGAATAAAGGCAATTAACACTCATGAAAATCTAAATGAACCTCTTCAATAGTTTTCAAATTTGTCCTCAACTTCTATCAGAGCCACTAAGAAGGTAAAACATTATTATGAATTAAAAATTTTATTCATTCTATTTCTGTTGTGGTGGCAAAGTAAGTAGGTAATGTCAAGAGTTATTTCAGCTTTTTAGCAATGTTAACTTAAAAAGAAAAAGAAAGTAAATAAGGAAATGGAAGATATAACAGAGCTGGATAATGTGCAAGTCACAAGCAATCCCTGAAGTATTAGGAGTGTCTCAAATTTAGCTACAATTACATCTAGATATGGACATAATGGATCAAGGAGCTGAAATAAAATAAAATATGAAACCTTTACTAGTTTCTTAGTAAAATGAATGGAACTTTCCCTAAAAGTAAAATCAACAAATATAGCCATTTTTTTTCACATTTACAAAAGCAATTCTCTTACCTGAAAGTTTTCTTTGATCCTTTCAGGATTAAAACTTTTGGGAATGACAACCACACCTCGCTGGATGTTAAAACGCAGAACAACTTGAGCTGTTGTCTTACTGTACTTTTCTCCCAGTGAGTTTAGAAGTTTATCCTTTAGCAAAGGTGGAACAGATATGTTCACCCTTTAAAATAAAAATCAAAACATGCATCATATTTAGCCTGAAGGATGAGAATCAAGGGTTAATCAGTCACCCAACTCCTCTGTCTCCCCATTCACCTGGTCTCCTACCAAGATGCCTGAGGTCACATATAGCCAGTTTCTCTGAGTGCAGAGTACTCATTGAATGAAGAGTGTCTCAGTAAGGGAACATCAAGAAAGTAAGGGAAGATGAAAAAGCTGCCTCCTTCAGAGAGTAAATAACATTCTTTGGGCTCGGCACTTGTAGCTCAAGTGGCTAAGGCGCCAGCCACATACACTTGAGCTGGCGGGTTCAAATCCAGTCTGGGCCCACCAAACAACAATGACAGCTGCAATCAAAAAATAGCCAGGCGCTGTGGCAGGTGCCTGTAGTCCCAGCTACTTGGGAGTCTGAGGCAGGAGAATTACTTGAGCCTAGGACTTGGAGATTGCTGTGAACTGTGATGCCATGGCAATCTACCCAGGGCAACAGCTTGAGGCTCTGTCTCAAACAAAACAAAACAAAATAAAACAAAACCAAAAACCAAAAACCAACCAACCAAACAGAAACATTCTTTGGGAAGAATCTTGCAGAGAAAGCTGGGTAGGAGGTAGATATAAAGGGAAAGGCAGGAAAACTGAAGTAGAAGAAACAGAGGCACAACTCTTAGAATCATCTTAGTGTAGAAAGATTTCTGCTTAAGTCTGTGGAACACATCACCATTAGAAATATATCACCATGGAATACAGAATTCAAAAAGTTCAAAAATTTTGAAACATGTGGAGGAAGGTGGACATGGTGTATGGCACACTTCTTGGGAGCGGGACATAATTATAAGAGGGACTTTATCTAACAAATGCAATCAGTGTAACCTAATTCTTTGCACCCTCAATGAATCCTAAACAATTAAAAAAATAATAAAATATTTAAAAAGTAAAGCTCAGAAACAGTAAAAAATTTTTTTGAAACATGGCCATTGAAACTCCTTTGTCAAAAAATAAACTAATTTTTTTTTTTTAATGTCTTAGAGGCAAGATTTTGCTGTATTATCCAGGCTGGTCTTGAACCCCTACCCTCAAGCTCTCAAGTGATCTTCCTGCCTTGGCCTCCCAAAGCACTGGGATTACAGGTGTGATCCACCACATCTGACCTAAATTAATATTTACTGATCATTTCCTTTATGTTAGGCACCAATAAGTAATTTCACACATACAATGTAACTGATTTTTACAATACCTTGGTGAGCTCTAGTTTATATACATGAATGAATAATGACTTAAAGAGGTTAAGTTACTTTCCTAATATCACATGGCCAAATAAAGTCTTTCTAATCAAATACAGTTATTTATATTAGCCTCATACTCTATACAACAGAAAATACTTTCTGAAGAGAGGTACTCACCAGCTTGGATCCCTACATGTCCCCAAAGGGCTGTATCCAACAATAACAATGTTGTGTTGTTGGCAAAATTTCAAGAGTTTTGGCTGGGTGAAATATGGGTGACACTCAACCTGTGTGGTTACATTGGAGAATAGAGCATAAAATTAAGGCTGTGTAGTTGAATATAATTTTATATACTTAAGAAGTTCTTCAATTTATATAATCTTCTCTATACTGTGTCTTACATTTTGTATCCTTACCTTTCCCCTTCATATATTATTCATTACTCTTACTCAAAAATGATTCCAGAACATCTTTCACTAAGATTTCATAATATGGATGTCTTATAATAATTTATTTAATTATTTACCACCCCTTTTTATACTGTGTTGTTTCATTTTTTCCCCATTTTTTAAGGCTCTTAATACATATTGTCAAATTGCTTTCCAGTAAGGCTGATCCAAGTGATAGTCATCATCACTTCATCACTTGACATGGAGCATTATATTTAAAAATAAGAAAAAAACTTTGCCAGTGTATGTGCTACAAAAATCACATTTAAATTTAAGTTTCTCTAATTAATAGTGAATTGAAAAATTTTCATGTTTACCAATTTTCAATTTGTCTTTCGAGAATTTCTGTCCATTTTTTCTGTTGAGCCATAGTGCTTTTATTCCTCATTGGTTTCTTTCATTCATTTTTACTTCATAAAGATACAAATCTTTTAATACTAGACTTAAAAAATATTGTTACCTATTTGTTTGCTCTTTAATTTTCCCTGGTATTTTTAGAGTTTAGCATTTTTATACTATTAAATTTACCAAATTTTCTTTATGATTTTTCATGATTTTCTTTTCTATCAATAGCTACAGAAAGTTAAAATTCTTTTGTTGTATTTACAAATGATTTCCTTTCTTTTACATCTGATGAAAGGGACATTAACATACATTACAGTATAATATGAGACAGAGATCTATGTTTGTTTCTATTGAACTAGATGTTCTTATCACATTACTTACTGAAAAATTTATCTCTTTGTCATTAGCTTGTGGTACTTTATTCTACATAATCTTTTTATTCAACTTGGCCCATTATAAGATACTTGTCATTCTTTTTTAAGTACTTTATACTGTGTCTCAGTATCTAGCAGATCTTGTCCTTCTCATGATTTTCTTCTTCTTCAAAAAATTTTGGTTACTTTGAACTTTCAAATATTTTTTCTAAAGTAACATAAATTGAGAGAAGTCAAAAGACTTGCCCAAGGCAAGGACTTCTTGAGTAACACCAAGGCAACCAAAGTAAAATTGGACAAATGAGTTCACATCAAACTAAAAAGCTTCTGCATAGCAAAGGAAACAATCAGTAAAGTTTCTCCCAATACACAGAATGGGAGAAAATATTTGCAAACTGCCCATCTGGCAAAGGATTAATAACTAGATCTTAAAAGGAATTCCAACAGCTGGATAGGAAAAAATGAAGTAATTTGATTAAAAAATTGGCAAAGGAAGAGTCAGTCTCCAAATTCAAGAAGTCTAATACATATTTTATAATATACCTAAATTCTCTTCAGTGGGAACAATTCAGCGGTTGGTTATTCGATCACCTCCTACTAACTAGCATTCCCAATTCAAATTTTAATATGTCAGCTCTCTTAATCCTATTTTCTATGTCTGCCAAAAAACCTATTTTGAATCTTTTTCTTTCCATATCTGTCTCTATTGACTGGACTGTCCTCTCAACTTTTTCTGATCTATTGTTCAAAAGAAGATACCATTCCATTGTTCTGCCCTTTCACCTACTATTGACCATTGCTCCTTTATTTTTAACTTCCAAAAAATAGCTCTCTCCTTCACTGACTCATTTCCAACAATGTTATGTGGACAGTTTCTATTTTCTTTATTCAAAATAATAATGAGCACAACCTAAACAATAATAAAGAAGAAGGAAATGAATAAACCAAAAACAAACAAATAAAAAAATGGCCAAAGGATCTGAATGGATATTTCTCAAGAGAGACATGCGAATGGTCATATGAAAAAAATGTTCCACATCATTAGTCATCAGAGAAATGAAAATCAAAACTATAATGAGATATTATTTCCCTCTAGTTAAAATGGCTTTTAACAAAAAGACAGTCAATATGCATGTGAGTAAAGATGTGGAGAAAGGGGAACCCTTGTACACTACTGGTGGGAATGCAAATTAGTAGAAAATAGTTATGGAGTTTCCTCAAAAAAACTATACATAGAACTACCATATGATTCAGTAGTCCTGCTACTGGGTTTTTATCCAAAGGAGGGGAGTTCAATATATCAAAAAGATATCTGCACTCCCATGACAATTGCAGGACTACTCAAAATAGCCAAGATATGGAATCAACTTAAGTGTCCATCAATGGATGAATAGATGAAGAAATTGTGGTACATATACACAACGAAATATTGTATAGTCACACCGAAGAATGAAATCTTCCCATTTGCAACAACCTGGATGGAACTGAAGAACATTATGCTAAGTGAAATAAGCCAGGCACAGAAGGACAAGTAGTTAAATATTAAACAAAGTTGATCTCATGGAAACAGAGAATAGAATGACAGTTGCCAGAGGCTGGCAAGGGTAGTGGGGAGGATAAAGTGGGGATGATTAATTGGTGCAAAAATATAGTTAGACAGAATGAACAATGTTTGATAGCACAACAAAGTGACTATAATCAGCTGTAAGTTAGAATATACTTTAAAATAACTAAAAGAATAGGATGGGAATGTTCCCAATACAAAGAAATGATAAATGAGGTGATGGGTACCCTAATTACCTGATTTGATTAATTCACATTGCTTGCCTGTATCAAAACATCACATATAGCCTATAAAGATATGTAACAATTATGTGTGCATAATAATTAAAAATAAAAATAAAGACTCGCTCAGGGTCCTATGATGAGATTTGCGTGGAATAACCATAAGACTTCCTGACTCCTAGTTTAGGCTTCTTTTTGAGAATAAATACTATATGAGATATCCCCTAAAATCCCCCAGAGAGCCTGGTCAGCTGTACCTGGTTGCAGACTGGCTTATATTTGAGTCCTGGCTTGTTCAGAATGAGCTCCAACTGCCTGCGGTTAAAGTTGGATACCCCAAGGGATTTCACCAAGCCAGCATCTTTGCAAGCTTCCAAAGCCTATAGAGTAAATGCAAACAGGTCAGGAAAGAAGCCTCCCAAGAAGCAAAAATTAATGCTTACCTGGATAGATTTGGAAAGCATCCTCCTAAGTATCACAAGAATGGAAAAGCAAATATCCAATGTGGTCAATACTATTTTGAAACCAAATAGATCAGTGGTTCTCAACCTTCCTAATGCTGTGACCCTTTAATACAGTTCCTGTGGGTTGTGATCCACAGGTTGAGAACTGCTGAAATAGATGAACAACTACTTGCTCACATGAGAGAAAAATAGAACTACATCCAAATGGCGGGAGCGGGAGTAGGGAGAGGGTTTGGTGTACTACCATCTAAAGGCACAATGTAGGGGTACATGGCATACCTCCTGCCTGAAGGGCTCAACTACAACTTGGATTCTACCTAATAAATGCAAACAATGTAACTTAATTGTACTCTTATATCAATCTGAAATAAAATGAAAAAAGAATAAAAAGGATTATTGTTAATTCTTTAAAAAGGAAATGTTTATTTATTTATTTATTTTTTTGAGACAGAGCCTCAAGCCGTCCCCCTGGGTAGAGTGCTGTAGCATCACAGCTCACAGCAACCTCCAACTCTTGGGCTCAAGCGAGTCTCCTGCCTCAGCCTCCCAAGTAGCTGAGACCACAGGCACCTGCCACAACGCCCGGCTATTTTTTGGTTGCAGCTGTCATTGTTGTTTGGCGGGCCTGGGCTGGATTTGAACCTTAGGTGTATGTGGCTGGTGCCTTAGCCACTTGAGCCACAGGCGCCGAGCCTAAAAAGGAAATGTTAATAAGCATTCCCATGACGGAAAAAAATGTGGGGAGGGATGGGTGGGTAGGGGGAAGAAGCAGTCATTCCATGATCAAATGAGTTCGGGAAATATTATATGCCATATCTTCCCCTTGTATATTCATAGCATATGCCAGCACATTAATAATGATACTTTCTTTTCAAATTTGTTGATATCTTTTTTGGTGGCATAGTACCTGAGCAACTTTTATAAATGTTTTGATGTATATGAAAAATGCGCATTCTCAGGGCAGTACCTATGGCTCAAAGGAGTAGGGTGCTAGCCCCATATGCTGGAGGTGGTGGGTTCAAAACTGCCCCAGTCAAAAACTGCAAAAAGAAAAGAAAAAAGAAAAAAAAAGCATTCTTGGCTTGGCACCTGTGGCCCCAGCTACTTGGGAGGCTGAGGCAGGAGACTCGCTTGAGCCCAGGATTTGGAGGTTGCTGTGAGCTATGATGCCACAGCACTCTATCAAGGGCCATAGAGTGAGACTCTCTGTCTCTACAAAAAACCAAAAATGTAGTACTTACAATCAGGTGGTTCTCCAAGTGCCAGGCTGAGGTTCTTTTAAAGGATGACTTTCTAAGTGGGTAATACTACCCTGAGGCATTTCTCAGTAGGAAGTGTTCTACTCCATGATCACCCTGGGATCTCAAGCAAAAGATCCCAAGTTCTGGATAAGAGCTTACATCTATTCTTTTTCCCAATGAAAATCTCTAGCCCTATCTAAAAGCTACCCTGGGGTGGTGCCTGTGGCCCAGTGGGTAGGGCGCCGGCCCCATATACTGAGGATGGCAGGTTCAGACCTGGCCCTGGCCAAACTGCAACAAAAAAATAGCTGGGTATTGTGGCGGGTGCCTATAGTCCCAGCTACTCAGGAGGCTGAGGCAAGAGAATCACCTAAGCCCAGGAGTTGGAGGTTCCTGTGAGCTGTGACACTACAGCACTCTACTGAGGGCAATAAAGCGAGACTCTGTTTCTAAAAAAAAATAAATAAATAAAATAATAAAAAATAAAAGCTACTCTGGGCTTGGCACCTGTACCACAGTGGTTACGGCGTTGCCCACATACACCGAGACTGGCGGGTTTGAGCCCAGCCCAGGCCAGCTAAACAATGGCAACTGCAACAACAAAAAATAGCAGGCGGGCAGTGCCTGTGGCTCAGTAGAAAGGGCGCAGGCTCCATATATCAAGCGAGGGTGGTAGGTTCGAACAGGCCCCGACCAAACTACAACAAAAAAATAGGCAGGTATTGTGGTGGGTATCTGTAGTCCCAGATACACAGGAAGCTGAGTCAAGAGAATCGCCTAAGCCCAGGAGTTGGAGGTTGCTGTGAGCCAAGATGCCATGGCACTCTACCAAGGGCAATAAAGTGAGACTCTGTTTCTAAAATACAAAACAGTCAGGCGTTGTGGCAGGCGCCTGTAGTCCCAGCTACTTGGGAGGCTGAGGCAAAATAATCACTTAAGCCCAAGAATTTGAGGTTGCTGTGAGCTGTAATGCAATGGAACTCTACCAAGGGCAGCATAGTGAGATTCTGTCTCAAAAAAAAAAATATAATATGTAATGTGCTTTACAATTTAGAATCTTTTCATATATGGTATCTAATTTAAGTTACACGGCTTGGCGCCTGTGGCTCAAGTGGCTAAGGCACCAGCCACATACACCTAAGGTGGCAGGTTTGAATCCAGCCTGGGCCCGCCAAACAACAATGACGGCTGCAACCAAAAAATAGCCGGGCGTTGTGGCAGGTGCCTGTGGTCCCAGCTACTTGGGAGGCGGAGGCAGGAGACTCGCTTGAGTCCAGGAGTTGGAGGTTGCTGTGAGCTGAGATGCCACGGCACTCTACCCAGGGGGGACAGCTTGAGGCTCCTGTCTCAAAAAAATAATAATAATAATTTAAGTTACACAACATACTATAGCCCTCATGAAATATGAGGAAACCATGGTTCTGACTTATTATTCCTCAAAGGTCACATGACCGGTAAATGACAATAAAAAATCAAACCCAGGGCCTGGTGGAGAGGAAGAGAATGTGCTGCCGCAAGAGACTGGGCAAAGCAAGAGTACAATGACATTATTACCAGCAACGGGGACTTTCTCAACTCACTCAGCATGTCTTGTTCAAGATTCGCAACACTAAATGAGAACTTTACAGCACTACTGAACAGAGAATAGGGTACGCTGCACCGCAACATGAGGGACAATAGGTGGGACATTCACCTAAGAAGCATGCTGCTGGAAAGTTGCTTGACGGAACAAAAGCCACATGGGAAAGGCCCCAGGAGCCTTCAGCTTTCTCCTTTCTCCTTAAACAACAAGAGGGCTTATTCTTGTTTTTCTATCTTTCTTTTTTTTTTTTTTTGTAGGGACAGTCCCACTTTATCACCCATGGTAGAGTGCCTGCCATGGTGTCACACAGCTCACAGCAACCTCCAACTCCTGGGCTTAGGTGATTCTCTTGCCTCAGCCTCCCAAGTAGCTCAGACTACAGGCACCCACCACAATGCCCGGCTATTTTTTGTTGCAGTTTGGCTGGGGCCAGGTTTGAACCCTCTACCTTCAGTATCCGGAGCCGGTGCCCTGCCCACTGAACCACAGGCGCCACCCTGTTTTTCTTTTTTCAAAAGTGTGGCCTTTAGGCCAGGCATAGTGGCTCTTGCATGCCGGGAGGGGGAGGTGGGTGTACACATCATCTCTAAAAAAATAGCTGGGCGTTGTGGTGGGCACCTGTAATCCCAGCTATTCAGGAGGTGGAGACAAGAGAATCACTTGGGCCAAAGAGTTTGAGGTTGCTGTGAGCTATAAAGCCACAGCATTTTACTGGGGGCAACAAGTGAGACTGTCTCAAAAAATATATATAGAAGACCATATCATGATAAGGTGAATCACATGTATCCATAACAAAGTACCAATCAAACTGAAGTCAAATTCTAAAATGTATCAAGTAGCAGAGCTACAACTATATCATAACTAAAAATAAAAGTCCATGCCAAGTCCTGCAAAATGGACATAAATATGCTTTTATCAAAGGACAACCTATTAACCATATACAGAGCAGATAAAACATATCTTTCATAAGTTTGGCTTTAAGTTCTTAGATACAATAATCAGCAACTGCTTTACCTTTCTCAGAATTTTTTTTTTTTTTTTTGAGACGGAGCCTCAAGCTATCCCCCTGGGTAGAGTGCCATGGCATCACGCTCACAGTAACCTCCAACTCCTGGGCTCAAGCGAGTCTCCTACCTCAGCCTCCCAAGTAGCTGGGACTACACGCACCCGCCACAACGCCCGGCTATTTTTTGGTTGCAGCCGTCATTGTTGTTTGGCGGGCCCGGGCTGGGGATTCGAACCCGCCACCTTAGGTGTACGTGGCTGGCACCTTAGCCGCTTGAGCCACAGGCACCGAGCCACCTTTCTCAGAATTTATGAAGGCCTTTCTTTTGGATTATTCAGAAGACCTTGTAAGTTTTATTTTTTCCTTTTAATCTGATAAATTTATTTGTACAAGCAGAGGCATTTGGTCATTAACTTTTTCCCCAGAACCTATTTACTACATTCCAGCTGCAGTCAATATACAACGATCTTTGATCCTACCTCTGCAACTCAATAGCTATTTGAATCTTGGGCAAACTCAATAGCTATTTGAATTTTGGGCAAACTTGGCTTGGCATCCATTGCACAGTGGTTACAGTACCAGTCAAATACACCAAGGGTAGAGGGTTCGAACCTGGCCCAGGTCAATTAAACAACTGCAACAAAAAGCCAGGCGTTGTGGAGGGCACCTGTAATCCCAGCTACTTGGGAGGCTGAGGCAAGAGAATCACTTAAGCCTAAGAGTTGGAGGTTACTATGAGCTGTGACGCCATAGCACTGTACCAAGGGTGAGATAGTGAGACTGTTTCCAAAAAACAACAACAAAAAAAAAATGAATCTTGGGCACACCCTTATGAGCTCCCAAAAATTCTCTCTTCTCTGTGCTAAATAATCTCAGACTCACAAACCCTGTTTCTCCCTCTTTTAACCTATTCTGTACCCACTCTATGCAGTAATGAAACACAGCTTGCTGCTCCAACAAATTAAAATTCAAGTACTTAGTATCTGAAATTTAAAAATAAGTGAAAGTATAAACCATAAATAAGCCAGGTTTATATTTCTACCTCATTCTTAATTTCTTGTCCTTTTGAGATGTTTATTCCAAACAAACTTGGGATTGTTTTATGGAATTCTTTCCCTTGATAACATCTGAGATAATCAGTCTTTAAAACTATCATAATGGGTTTTGAATCTTTGGAATCAACTAGCCCAACTTGTTTCTTTCTTTTTTTTGAGACAGTGTCACTTTTTCACCCTTGGTAGAGTGTCCTGGTGTCACAGCTCACAGCAACCTCCCCTGCCCCGCCCCAGCCCGCCCCCCATATTGTCCTGCTTTACGAATGTTAAAATCTGGTCACCCTAGCACAATCCTATAGCTAATTGGAAACAAAATCAAGACAAGAAACCAGGTCCAGTAGCATTCAATTCAGGGCTTTTTACAGTGTACTACATGACCTCTAAGATAGAAAAATACATTTTTTAAATTTAATATTCACTTTTTACTTTACCACTACTTTTTGTCTCCTCAAATCTACTCACACAATGACCTTAAACAGTGCTAACAGATTACATTTTATAATACTATTACCAGATTACGCCACAGAGACAAAGCTTAAGAATTGACAGCTCATGATAATCCCCCACCCTCAAAATAACAAGGGTATCTGTTTTGCCAGATTCATCTTTGGAACTCTACCAATGCCTAACACATAGTAGGTATTCAATAAATGTTTATTTTATAAACCACAGCTTTTTTTTTTCCTGCTAGTACTAGCGACCAGACTTAAATATCAGACCAAACAAAAGCAGTGAAATCTCATTATTTGACATTTGGTGTCTCTAAGCGTTTATAAACATAAACAGAGGATTTACTAAACAAATTCATGTTTACAACAAAATGTAAGGGGAGCATTTATGTTACTAAAATATTTCAAGCACTATACAGATTAACTGGTACATTCATTACAATAATTCTTACTTATTGAAATAGGCCTGACTAACCTTTAGTCAGCATTACTTTGTTAGCCTAGTTGGAATCATCGAATGCACTAGAAAGCAGTGAAATTACAGGTGTTGTACAAGAGGCACTGGACTAGAAGCTAGGCTCTAGTCCAAGCTCTGCTAACAATCAGATACATATACTGGGCAATGCATTTTTTCTTCTTATAGTCTTAACCTATTTGTAAAAACAAGAGAGCTTAACTCCTAACCACTGAGGATCTTTCTAGCCTTAACTTTTTTTTTTTTTTTTTTTTTTAGAGACAGAGTCTTACTTTGTCACCCTCGGTATAGAACTACGGCATCACAGCTCAAAACAACCTCCAGCACCTGGGCTTAGGCGATTATCTTTTAACAGCCACCGGAGTAGCTGGGACTAAAAGGCACCTGCCTCAACACCCAGCAATTTTTTTTTTTGAGACATAGTCTTTATTGCCCTCAGTAGAGTGCCATAGTGTCATAGCTCACAGCAACTTCCAACTCCTGGGCTTAGGCGATTCTCTTCCCTCAGCCTCCCAAGTAGCAAGGACTACAGGTGCCCACCAGAATGCCCAGCTATTTTTTTGTTGCAGCTTAGCCAGGGCAGGGTTTGAACCCATCACCCTTTGTATATGGGGCCACTCTACTCTCTGAGCCACAGGCACCACCCTAGCCTTAACTTTAAAAAAAAAATGATTCATATCCGAAAAGATTCTGTAATTCACATATTTTTTCATTGTGTCAAATATGACATTCTGAATGTGTTATAGTTTGCTACATTATTCAAATAATAAAAAAACCTTAGCACATTTTCTAAAAATACATAAAGACTAAGAATGGAATTTTTACCATCTTACATTAGGAGAAAGCAATAAAAGAAAACCAAAGAAGAAACATGAGAATCCAATAATCAGGTCTGCTTTGTCAGGTGAGCCGACATGAATCACACTGGATTTTACAGTAAAAACTACTGATATAGAAATACATATACATACATAAATATAGGTACATACTATTGGCACATACTTTTTAACGCTGATATGCATATATATGTGTATGAACTTGAAAACTGTTATAAAATCAATATTGGTTTATGGTAAGAAATTCAAACAGCACATTAAGCCAAATATGAAGTACAAACTAAAGTCTCTCATCTCTCTTCTCCCTAAGTAACCACTGTTAACATTTTTCTTGAGTATCCTGCAAGAAATTATCTGGACGCTACTCAGGAGGCTGAGGCAAGAGAATCGCCTAAGCCCAGGAGCTGGAGGTTGCTGTGAGCTATGATGATACAGCACTCTACCGAGACCAGTAAAGTGAGACTCTGTCTCTAAAAAATAAAAAAAATAAAAGTTGGGCAGCACCTGTGGCTCAAAGGAGTAGGGCGCCAGCCCCATATGCCGGAGGTGGCGGGTTCAAACCCAAACCCCGACCCAAAACTGCAATCAATCAATAAATAAATAAAAAGAAAAGAAATTATCTGGGCAAAGACAAGTATACATATGTTTATGTGCATATGTGTATAAGTCTTTTTAACCTAAACTGTTGTCACTGCTTCAATGGTGGGGGGAAAAAGTACTTCATAATCTTATTAAATACAATGAAATACATCAAAAGTGGTAGTACAATTAATGGCACAAAGTATTATACTCTTCAGAAATGTGCCTTGACTTGAATATATTACATTTTCATGCTTGGAGGCTATAAGAAGCAATCCTACTGAAAGAGCGGGTAAGGAGCCAGACAACCTGTATTCTAATCTAAGTAGTTGAGTAGCCTTAGGCAATCCATGAAATCTTCCTGAGCCCTAGTTTCTGCTTTTGTAAAATAACAGAGTTGAACTAAGATCCCTTACAACTGTAAAATGTTATAATTCTAAGATGGCCGTCTTTAACAGTGTTCTCTTGAACTGGCTGTAACAAATGTTATTAAAGAAAAAGGACAAGAAGAAAGAAGCACTACTGAAACCTATAGTCTTACTAGAGTAAATTTCTATGAGTCATTAACTATCAAGGTACAGTGGTGATAGAACTAGTGACATAATTATATCTGAAGGCAAAGTAGTAGATTACTAAAACCTGATAGGTTTTTACAAAGCTTTGATTGACGTTTTTCTTTTTTGTAGGTGGAGAGGACTATTGCTTAGTTTCAGCAGTAACCACTACCCCACACCCTGAAAACAACTAAGTGCATTATGGAGTTAAAATTATGAAACTGAAAGTCAAATTGACATTTTGTTTTACAGAACATGCTAGGGAGGTGACTAGAGTAGCAAAGGTTGGAAAAAACTACTAGCTAATTTCCTCTTCCGGAAGATCTTTGGCCTCTATTCTATTTCACTCACCCTGCCCACTCACACTCCACCCTGCTGCATACATGCTACAGGTATCAGATGGGGGAGGGAATCCCTTTGCTCATGTTTTTTAAAAGTTATTTGACTCGATTTACCTTAGGTGACATGAGATTTAGGGACAGAGTCCAGCGGGCCTGAAGCCAGCCACCCACCCACGCCTTCCTTCAGCAGTCCCGGGAACCTGGGCTAGGAGCCCCAGGCGGGCCACCCCGCCAGGCGGGCGCGGCCTTCCCGCCCTCCCCTGCAGCGCGCGGCCGGTGGGGAGTGGAGGGGAGAAAAAGGGAGGGGAGAGGAGAGAACACGGGAAAGGGAAAGCCCGCACAAGCTGTACCCACCGCACGAGAAGAGCTGGCCCCAACTGCCCGCGGCGATCGGCCGGGGCCCCAATCTGGAAAAGCCAACTCTGTGGCCCGGCCCCTACCTAGGTGAAGGAAACGGAAGTCCCTGCGTCTCTCTCACGCGCCTCCACCAGCCAGCCCATGCCCTGGAGAAACCCCGAGTCTGGAAACCCCGAAGTATGGCCACATCAGGGACTCCAAAAAGACACCAGGCGCGGTCCGTCAGTCTCCCAGCCCGGGCCGTGCCACTGGGTCCCGGCAGTATCCTTCCCACCCCCTGCCGGGAGGTCAGCCTCCAGCCCGGCAAGGCCCCTCCTCCTTCCCCCGCCTCCGCCATTTTCCAACTCACCACTCGGGCCCTGGCGTCCCTCGATTAGAGCGGCGCCTGCTCGGGACGCCGCCAATGTCCCGCCACTTCTCCGAGCCGGAAGGGGGCAGCAAGAAGAAACGGAGCCTTTTTGCCCCCCGCATTCCCCCCCCAGCTGGAAACCCGAACCTGACCCAGCGGGCGCACATGCGCAATGGGCACCTAGTAGTCCCGCCCCCCAGCTCAAGCGTTTCCTTTCAGCCTCAAGGGTGGTTTTCCCACGGATTTTACCTGCTGGGCTCTGGGTTTGAGGAATAGGGGAGTAGAGGTAAAAGGATGGAAAATAGGAGAGAGAATGGAGATCAAATCTTGAGTTCTTACTATAGACCAGGTAGTGTGCTAGCTACACAACGTGTTCTTTGTTGTAATTTTGACAACCCTGTGAGATAGGCACTCTCTTATTAAACCCATTTTACAGAGGAAACTGAGGCCCAGAGAGGATACTTATCCCAGTATCATGTGTCTAATAAATGAGAAAACTGAGATTAGAATCAGATCTGTTTCCAAGGAGGGAACGATGAAAGGAATGGCAAGAAAGGATTACCTCTTATCATCGATTCCACCTTTATGACCCCAGCACATCTCTTGGACTGTAATAGCCTCCTCACTGGTCTCCCAGCTTACTTCTTTGCCTCTCTCCATTCTATTCTCCCAGCAGCCAGAGATAGTCTCATGAAATATAAGTCAGATCGTTGCCACTTTGCTGTTCAAATCCCTTCATTGGGTCTTCATTTCACTTAAAGTTAAAAGCCACAGATTTATAATGACCTACAAAGGCAATGATAGGTGGCCACCAAGGTGACCCTCAATGATATTCACTTCTTGCTACCATGTTTCCCCGAAAATAAGACACTGTCTTATATTTATATTTTCTCAAGAAGAACACACTAGGGGGCTCGGCGCCTGTGGCTCAAGCAGCTAAGGCGCCAGCCACATACACCTAAGGTGGTGGGTTCAAATCCCCAGCCCGGGCCGCCAAACAACAATGACAGCTGCAACCAAAAATGGCCAGGCGTTGTGGCGGGCGCCTGTAGTCCCAGCTACTTGGGAGGCTGAGGCAGGAGACTCGCTTGAGCCCAGGAGTTGGAGGTTGCTGTGAGCGTGATGCCATGGCACTCTACCCAGGGGAATATCTTGAGGTTCTGTCTCAAAAAAAAAAAAAAAAAGAACACACTAGGGCTTATTTTCAGGGGATGTCTTATTTTTATTAAGTATAATACAACAATCTACATTTATTCAAATACAGTTAAGTCATCTTCTTCTGGAACCTGACAGGGGGAGCCGACCTTGTTGGTGGGGCTGGCGCTAG
>CAUYTI010055424.1:0-34844 GCA_963575145.1 Galago senegalensis
GTCCCAGCTACTTGGGAGGCGGAGGCAAGAGACTCGCTTGAGCCCAGGAGTTGGAGGTTGCTGTGAGCTGTAATGCCACGGCACTCTACCCAGGGGGACAGCTTGAGGCTCTGTCTCAAAAAAAAAAAAAAAAAAAAAAAGTGTAATTCAAACACCACTGCCCTGTATGTCAAAATATCATTCTTCTTTGAAAATCTCATTCTTAAGGTATAAAGTTTTCATTCTTTAGCCTGTAGAAATTATTCCTTGTTTTCCTCTCTTTGACAATTTAAATAATTCACTTTGCTCACATATGCCGTTACATACAATGTTAATGCATACTTTCATATTTATTTTTAATAAAAATAATACTTTTTTTTTTTTGCAGTTTTTGGCCGGGGCTGGATTTGAACCCGCCGCCTCCTTCATATGGGGCTTACGCCCTACTCCTTTGCTCTACAGGTGCTGCCCAATACTTGTGTATTTTTATGATGGTACAGTGTACTGTTTTGGTCTATGTATACATTGTAGAAAGTTTTAAGTTATTCAGTGTCTGGGAAGAAGTTTCACCTTTCTTATCACTCACTACAGGCTTATATTATGCTTTTCTTTCTGCTTGTTAAAACTTCCAGGGCTGAATAAATCTTCCTGACTTAGGTGCATTTCCTACTTTTTTGTGTGACCACACTTTGCTTTCTCATAATAAACTCCATTCTTTTCTAGTTTCATAAGTAGAAATAAAAATTATTCATTCTTTATGGACAGACATACACAAGATAGAGGAAGTTAAATATTCCTATATATTTATAATCTCCACACTTGAAAACTAAAAAAAAATTAAATGTACCTCCCACTTGTTTTGTAATAAAATCAATTTTTGTATATTGCAGTTAAACTCTTCTTACTTGAATATCATTGTAACTTTATAAACTTTCAAAAATGTGATCAATTTTATTTATATCATATGTTATTATTATTTTGAAGCTCAAATTTGTATAAGTTATACCAGTGGGAGCCCATTTATAGCAGACTATGGTCACTAGAAAAATCCTGTTGAAAACAAACATGACTTCTGGAAATCAAAGGAATTTCCAAGTCATATACCTCAAAATATAAAATGGATGTAAACACCGAGATATTATCTCATCAATATTACTAGGCAATATAACCAGCACATACACAATGAATTAATGTATATAGTACACATCGCACATTCATTTTACAGCAGAGTTTCACACTAAAATGAGGTGGAATTTTATTCTTTATATCACAAGGTGAACAACAGGGCACAAGGTGTTTTGGACCAATCTCTGCAAGCCAACTGGAACTGCTTTAGTGTGTAGCTTCTTATCAGGAAAGAATAAGAGGCTGGTCTCCCAGACAACGGATGCTTCTGGCAGGATTTTCAAGGCAAGGGTGTCCAGGTTGGCTGGCATCAAGGATTCCAGCAAGATCAGTGGGGCAATGTTTTTCTAGACCAGATTTCCACCTTGTTGCGGAAGGAAAACTTAAGGCAGTTAATAAACTTTATAATATTCAGCAACACAGGTGTACATGACCAAGCCCGTTTTCTGATACAGCCACTTAATTTTCTGTCCAGGGTCACAGAAAATCCATCTGATTTATCAGCTGGGGTACAATATTGAATTTAGGATTAAAGTTACAAGGACTTATTTCCTACTTTGATTTTTTTGTTTTTATAGTGAAGAAACAATTTAGTATCATGAGAGAATTCAGTTTGCTTCTGTGTGAACCCAACATTCCAGTACTGATTATTTCAAGGCAGTTCTTCAGATATATTTTTTAAGCTGCATAATTTGCTTCTCTACAGCCTTATGATTTCACAGCCCCTCATGCATCTTGCATTTGCATTGAAGGGTAGCCTCTCACCCCACTTAATCTCCTTCAGTCCCTGCTTGGTAGGCCTTCTCAATCTACTCATGACGTACATCGCCCTCAAAATCAGGTGGTTTCAATAAAATCTGTGCAAGTCCATCCAGGTATCTGAGTCTTATTCTCACTAAGATTTTTTTTGGTTTAACCTTATATCTGAATAAGGATTTACCTCACACTCAGTTTTAAGTAAAACTATGAATGTGAACAAAATTGTACGTTAAAATGTATTCCCCACAGATCTTTGAAGCAATCATGTCACAGGCTTCTAATATCAAATTTTGTAATAGAAAAATCTGAATTAATATGGTGTCTTCTCATTTCCAGGTATCTTTTTTTGTAGAAGTATGTCTTTTTTCCCTCTTCTCTTTTCTTCCCTTCCATTCTTCTCTTTTCCCTTCTTTTTCTTATCATTAGTGTTCTAGTTAGACATTTTTACATTCTAGAATTTCAAACTAGAATAGAAGTGAATGTAGACAGTGTATTTGGGATGCACTCTGCCTGATCACTTTCTCTAATGCAATGCACATGTGATCAACTTTGGGTGTTTTCTTTCTAATTTCCTTGTCAGTTTCTGCCCATCTACTGTCCATGTTATCTTTCATGGACTATGTGGGTCATTTTGAAGGTTTTGAGATACACAAAAAAACACAAAATGGAAAATCTCTGTAAACTGAAACAGATGAAGTCCACCCAGCGACACTGATAAGCCAAGTACATTGACACCTGCACTGGTGAATCAGAAAGGATGTTGTCTAACCATTTTTATTGACCATGAAACAACAGACCATAACACAGTCTGTCTCAAAACTTAGGTAGTGACCTATATTATCTAAATTTGTCACATTCCTGTTGTCTTTCAGAAGTTTTTGGAAATCATTGGTCAGTCATGCTCTCTCTAACCAAACTTGTTTTCTTGTGTTTTGTAGATTTATTATTATATAGATTATATATTGGGCATGTATAAATATAGGTAAACCTGTGATTTTTTTCAATGTAGTGGGACTTTGGAGTGAAACATACATGTTACGTCTTTTTAAATAAACAATGTTACTTGACCTCTTGAATTCCAGACACACTGTTTGTACATCTCTTGTTGGCTGTTTTTATTAGTTTCTATTGATGCCATAACATTTTATCACACAAATTATCACAAAGATAGTAGCTGAATGTAACATAGGCTTATTATTTTTTAGTCCAGAGGTCATGAATTCAAAATAGATCTTCAGGTGTTAGCAAAGTGGTGCTTCTTCTGGGCACTCGAGAATGGATACCCTTTCTTCTCATTGTCTGCTTTAGAGGCCACCTGAGTTCCTGGCTTTCTGGCTTCTCCCCCCATCCTCCAATCTTCAAGGGAAGAAGTGCTAACACATCTCTCCTCCCTCTTTTCCTTTCTTCATTTCTTTCTTGCCCCCATTTATGCCCCCATCCACATTTCTGCTTTCCTTTTATCACAGAGGGACTCTTGTGTCTACTTATATTTGGTCCACTGAATAGTCTACACCCAGGTGTCCTCAAATTTTTTAAACAGGGGGCCAGTTCACTGTCCTGCAGACCATTGGAGGGCTGGACTGCGGGCCTCGGGACGAGTCGGTTGCTAAGCAGGACAGGCACGGGGGGCAGAAACACCCGGCGGGACTGATAAATGTCCTAGGCAGGCTGCATGTAGCCCACAGGCTGTAGTTTGAGGACGCCTGGTCTACAGTAACCTTCTGTTTTGTGAACCTTAATTTAACCACATCTGCAAAGTTGATTTTGCTGTAGGTAACATATTCTCATAAGTTCCAAGTTAAGAAAATACACATCTCTGGGGAGGCATTACTTAGGCAATCATACTGCACTACACATTTTTGGCTATTTGGTTACACTAATATTAATTTTATTATGTCATTTAGGTGACACATACTTTCTAGTCAATGTATGCCATGATCCTTGGACTCTATAAAATTATTTATATAACTATATGATATGAAAGTCTAATAAACGTCTTAGTTCTAGAGTTTTTATATGCCATGCTATTAAATTTTGGTTAATTGAGAACTGAGGTTGGCTTAAAGTTAGTGTGATATTTTAAAAATTTAAACTCGTCATTAACTTCTTTTTTTTTTCCTTGAGAATTTCTACCATTAACCATTAAATTCATTAGCAGAAACCTTTTTCTATTATCTGTGTCACATTATCAATTACACTTAATTTCTTAAAAGTGGAGTACTAAATTTACCTTCATTTTTAGTTTTTCTGTGTTAAAAATAAAAACATAAGATATACTATTTAAATATAATTTCTCAAAATTTATAAACTATACTTGTCTCATGCCTATTTGTGTTATTATAAAAAATAACACAGCCTGAGTAATTGACAAAGAAAATTCCTAAAGAGTTACTGTAAAAAGGCTCGGCTCCTGTGGCTCAAGCAGCTAAGGCGCCAGCCACATACACCTAAGGTGGCGGGTTTGAATCCCCAGCCCGGGCCTGCCAAACAACAATGATGGCTGCAACCAAAAAAAAACAAAAATAAAGGCCAGGCGTTGTGGCAGGTGCCTGTAGTCCCAGCTACTTGGGAGGCTGAGGCAGGAGACTCGCTTGAGCCCAGGAGTTGGAGGTTGCTGTGAGCATGATGCCACGGCACTCTACCCAGGGGGACAGCTTGAGGCTCCGTCTCAAAAAAAAAAAAAAAAAAAGAGTTACTGAAAAAAGCTTTATTTGGCTCAAAGTTCTGTGAGCTGCTTGCACTCACAATGAGGGAAAAGAGGACCTGGCCTATAGAGGTCACATGATGAGAAAAGAAGCAAGAGATAGGCGGGCGGGCCAGGACAGTCTGTTTCTTGTAAGAAGCTTTCAGGGCAAATCAGGTGGGAACTTTTGTAGGAAGAGAGCAAGGACTCACTCTGTACCATGAATATGGCACCAACTCATTCATGAGGAGTCAGCTGCATGATGTAAACACCTTCCTTTAGACCTGACCCACAACATTGGTGATCAGATTTCAGCATGGATATCCAAACTATCCCAGCACTGGAGATGACTTTTAAATGCTCTGGAATTTGCACACACACATACATACAAACATTCCCATGTTTCACACACACTCATCATACATATGCCAAAACGTCTCAAGCTTTACACATATATACTTGTTTTACTTTTTAACATTGATAATATATACATTTCTTTATAAATTTTCTTACACTTACCATCATAACATATGCATTTTTACCAAGACAATAAAGTTCCATGCCGTTCATATTTTATAATAGTTGCGAAGTAGTATCTTGTACAGAGGTACCATATTTAACCCTAAAGCTTAAGTTATTTATTACTTTGAAAGTATTAACAAAAAGTAGACATCACACACACACACATACATACGCACATGTACATACAATATACAAGGTCAGACAATTAAGTTGGAGAACTTATCCTAGAAAAGTATTACGTACCTCACTGCTGGATATTACCATGGCACTTCTGAGGTACTCCCCTTGGAAAGCTATGCAAATAAGCCAGTACTAGTCTACTCCTTAAACTTCAGAATAAACTTTTTTGTCTGTTTTGATCGGCTAGTGTCACCATGATCACAATAAAAATCAAAACTAATTCCTAATTTTTCTAAAATTCTATTGTACAAACCTGTTATAATACACCCTCTGCCACCCTTAACCATTAGAAACACCTGATTTCTTATCTCCTCCTTTGGGCCTACATTTTCCAGAATGATGTACAAGTAGAGTTATAAAATATATGGCTTTCACAGTCTGTTGTCTTTTAATTAGGATGATTTCATCCTGAAAAAGTTCATGGCGATCTTTATGTTGGTCTATTTCTGGGTTCTCTATCATGTTCCCTTGATTCACAGGTCTATTTTTCACCAGTTCACAATGTCTTAATTATTGAGGTTTTATCATAAGTCTTAAAGTTGGATAGTGTGAGTCCTCCAGCTTTGTTCATCTCCTTTAATGTGGTGTTGGCTATGCTTTTTGCCCCTCTGTATAAATTTTAGAATCAGTTTGTTGAGAGCCACACTACAACTTGCTAGGATTTTAACTGGGGTGGCTTTGATCTATATATTATGTAGGAATAACTGACATCTTAATTATGTTGAGTTTCTTTTTATGAGCATGAAATAGTTCTTTATTCATCTGGCTTTTGATTTTTGATAAGAATTTTATAGTTTTCCTCATATAGATTTTATACATATTTATACCCCTATTTTTCATTTTTGGCTATATTATCGAGGCAGGAGATGAAAATAGGGAAAATAGGTGGCACAGAAAAAACTCAGATTGTGCAAAAATTAGAAGAAAATAGAATTAGGATCTACAAAGGCAAAATCTGTGGTTGAGCTGTGATTGTACCCATTAGAGTGTCTTCAAGTGACTCTAATGTTACCATCATTAGCAACAATTAGTGTTGTAGATACTCTTGTCCCAAATGGTTTTGAAAGCCATGACATATCTGGATCTGAACAAATAAAGTAAAAACTCCACCATCCAATGAACAGGAGGAGACAACATTCTCATTGACCAGGAAGACAGCAAAGTAGGGGGGAAAGAAGAAGGGAACTTTAGACAACCCCAGTGCTACTGTCCACTTGACCTTGTGCCTCTTCTGGAGTGTACTATATTGTGTTAACCTTGACACACCCTTCCAAGTCCAGAGATATATCCACTTAATAAACTTATTTCACTTTGTTCTGCCACTTCTGTATTCGGATTCAATTCTTTGTCTCTAAATTTAAGGATGGAGGACGGAGGACAATCATTCACTGGTAACACTATTGTAAATAGCCTTATGTTTTTAATTTCAAATTCCACTTTTAATTATTGGTTTCTAGAGATATAGGTTAATATAGATATGGGGTAGCATGAGTCATGAGACTTTGGAAGACTCTATTATCTTTTTAACCTATATCTATGGTACCCTATATCTCTTGCAACTCTACTAAAATTACTTCCTAGTTCTGGGAGGTTTTCTTGATTTTTTTTTTTTTTGGTAAAATCATCAGATTTAGATTTTTGTAACAATCATGCTATTTTCAAAGATAGTTGTATTTCTTCCTTCTAAATATGTACATATTTTTATTTCCTATTCTTGTATGATTACGTTTAAAAGGACTTCAAGTCCTATAAGTAGTTAGAGGGAATATTATAATATTACTCATAATATTATAATATCACTCCTGATCTTAGTAGGAAAGCATTAATTTTCTCATCATTAAGCATAATGTTACCTGTAATTTTTTGTAAATGTTCTTTAATCAACTGAGGAAGTTTTCCTCTGTTTCTAGTTTTATGAGAATCTTAAGCTGATTGGATGTTGTTTTTGCCAAATGATATTTCTGTATATTATAATTCATATATTGTTGATTCACCTCTCTTTTTCTCTTAATTGGCCTGGCTAGACAATTACTGATTTTTTTCAAAGAATTGGCTTTTGGTTTTGTTAATTTTCTCTGTTGATTCCCTGTTTTCAAAAATTTCTCCTCTAGTTCATTGATGTTAGATCTTTGTTCTTTTTAAATATAAAAATTCAAGTTTATAAATTTCCCTCTAAATATTGTTTTCATTACATTCCACAAATTGTGATCTTTTTATTTAGTTCAAAATGTTTTTTATATTATCCTGAGATTTCTTTTTTGACTTATGTATTATTCAAATGTATGTCATCTGATCTCCATGTGTTTGGAAATTTTCTGACTATTTTTCTTTATTGCTTTCTGGTTTAATTTTGTTATCGTTTGAGAGAATACATTATTATTTCTATTTTTTCATGTTAATGTGTGTCTTAGGGCCCAGAAGGTGGTCTATCCTGGTGTATGTTCATGAGTTTGAGAAGTATGTGCATTCCTCTCCTCTTGGATGTCTCCCATTGATTGACGGACTGTTACACTCATCTGTCCCTTACGTTCTGCCTACTGGATCTGTCTGCTTTTTGCTCATTGAAGCCACAACTATAATAGTGGATTCCTTTATTTTTCCTTGCAGTTCTATTAATTTTTTCCTTCTGTATGTTGGTTCTTGGTCATTTGCCACATGTGTAGTAAAGATTATTATTCATGCTGGAGAATAAGCAATTCCCTTTCTTGCTTGCACGGCTTCTAGGAAAGAAGTCATTCACTATAGGTAAATATTTCCCCCAGGCTTCTCTCAATATTTTTCTTTGTATTTGATTTTCTATACTTTGAATTTTATATGCAGGAGTGCAGTGTATTTGGCATTGATTTTCCTGTTGTTCTACAAGTTCCCTCGATCTGTGGTTTGGTGTCTGACTTTAGTTTTGAGAAATTTCACCATTTATTTCTTCAACTATTTCTTCTCTTCTTTTCTCTTCTCTTGTTTTGATATTCCCATTATGTGCGCATTACACAATTTTGAAGTCACATTTTTGTAGACAGTTCTCAGAATGGTCTTTTTCATTTATTTTTCAGTCTTTTTCTCAAGAGATATTTTCCTCAAACCAAATTCTGCACTATAAAATGATGTGCATTTCTCAGTATACTGTACTTCCTATTCCACAACACTACCTTGTCATGCACAGTAAATTATATGACATATGGACACTTGCAACAGTCTGTTCAATATGCAGCAGCATTGAGTATGCCACTACTGTTTTTTTGACAACATGAAAATTTATTGCCTCTTTCAAAGATAAATTGTTTCAGTTTAAATAAAGAAGGACTTTGAGAGTAATATTTAACCAAACCTTCAAGTCAAAATAAGGCCACATAGCATTCATGAGTTCTTAAACACATTTAAGGACGAGAAAAAGCTCAAGGGTTTTAGTTCACATTTTCATAACCTATCTATTTTAAGTTTATCACATAAAGTTAATCTCATTCTTCTCTGCAATAATGCATGTGATAACAGTGCATATGGAAGATAACCTTCCGACCTGTGCCTCACTGTTATGAGTTTATATGGAGCAATGTCATCAGTATTACATTCTGAATAGTCTCAAATTGTTACTTGAATTCCTTTTTAATCCATTGGTTAATTATGATAGATAAATATGTCTTTTTTTATCCTTCCATTTAATTAGTTTTGGTCAAAGCTTTATTCTTTGTTTTATTAAATTGGAGTCATTTCTATTATTGGGAATTCACTAAAATAAATTTATCTAGTAAGTTAGTGATATGTTGTCTGACATATGTGGCCAAATTTTAAATCTTTATTTTCTGTTTATTCCATGGGTAAAGTGTCCATATATGTATGGCTATGGCTCAAGTCTCCTATATAATATGTTGTTTGTCTAGCAATTCTTTATCTACTATATTCCTTTTTTTTTTTTTTTTTTTTGAGACAGAGTCTTTCTATGTTACCCTCGGTAGAGTGCTGTGGCATCGCAGCTCAAACTCTTGGGCTGAAGCGATTCTCTTGCCTCAGCCTCCCAAGTAGCTAGGACTCCAGGCATGCGCCACAATGCCTGGCTATTTTTTGTTGCAGCTGTCATTGTTGGGTTAGCTGGCCCAGTCTGAGCTCGAACCTGCCAGCCTCGGGTGGTATGTGCTATGGGTGCTGAGCCTGAATATTTCTTTTTTATGTAGAAGATTACCTGTCCTTATATTTATTATTACGTAGCTAAAACACAAATGTGAATGCATGCTTTCTAGTATAAAGGGCACATGGAAAGGATTTATTTTTCAGCAGAACCTCATTTAAATCAGGGGATGTGGGTTAACAAATACTGGTTTAAATATCATTAGGCCATTACACTAGATGTGAGAGTATTTATTTGGGGCTTCCAACAAACTGGCAGGATCTGAACAAGAATAGAGAGATTCTGATTGACACACCAAACACATCTGTTATATCAAATACCTTGGTGGACTTAAGAGGTACAGCTCCCTGAACTTTTCCAGTCTGTTACTGGTTTCTAAGACTGACACTCTCTTTATCACGACAAATATAATTTTGGTAAGATTAATATGGTAAGGCAATAGATTTTGCCCAGATCAAAGGTAGTCTTGAGAAGGACTATTTTACTTTTAATTTGTTGTGTATGTCTGATAAATGAGCATTAACTAAATAATAGTGGGTGTTTATAATAAAACGAACTAATATTATAAAGAAAACAAACTTTCTCAACAAATGTATTATTATATAACACAAATTATGAAAATTCATTGTCAGCGACTGAAGTCCCTCACCCTTCCTCCTTTCCTCAACTCCATCCTTCTAGATGAAGACCTCAGCCCAACACACAAATAATAATTTAGTTCAGTATGCACCTGTAACAGTAATTCTTACAGGGATTGTAAAATCTTCCAATGCCTTCAAGTTACCTTCAGTTCTTGAAGAAAAGCATGTGTGTGTCTAAAGAAAACTTAGCTACTTACAGAATGTTTTATGAAGAACTTGTTGAGAAGGAAAAAAAATGACTGCTGGCTTGTTATTCCTTTAAAGTTTATTCACATTTGTAGAGCCTGAAGGGGACTGTGTAAAGAAGATAAAATAAAAGCTCGGATGCCACACAAGATTAACTTGGCAATAGAGATAAGAACATTTAATCAATGGCAAACCAGCTTCTCAGGGAAGATCAGATCACAGTGACTGGAGGGGAAAGTGCACCAGGCCCATAACTGATTGCTATTTACCTTTTGAGAACAATGACAGTAATATTTTGCATTTTGATAGCTACTTTGATCATAAGTTTCCAAACTCTTAGCATATTTTAAGATATTAAACCTTCTAAGATAGATATGACTTCAATCAGAATTTTATAAAGGACAGACTGTGTGGATTTCCGTTGGAGAGAATGCAAGATGAGTGGAGATTAGAGATACTTTTGAAAACATCCCACAGCTCAACCCTTGTGGAAGATACAGGCTTGTATTTTATGTGAAAGCCACAAGAGTTTTGAGATAATCAGAATTTTCACTAAATATTAATTCTACACGGACAGAAATATTGAAGTTTTGTTATAAATGAAATGTTGTGTCTTAACCACTGAAAATAAATATATTGTAAGCCTTAAGGGCACAAAAAAAAACAGTAGTACAAAAGCAGTGGAAATATAGCAGAAATAATATCAATTGGCATCCTTTGAATACAAGTCTTTATACGGATATATGGAGATAAATTAGGCATCTGTATGTGGAGTAATTATATAACAATTGTTATTAGGTGTGATAAATAGCACGGGGACTTTAGCAAAGATTCATTAAGATTTACTTTCTACAAACATGTGTCACACAGACACATAATTATGAATCAATAAATTGTCTCTAATTATCAACACATGACAGACATCAAGCCCTGAAAATTTATAAGGAAAACAATTACCCTGAATGGCTCTTTACACTAGGTAAAGAAGAAATCATCCTATGGTGAGAAAAAAAAGGATAGAAGATTTTATAGTTCCCCTTTCTACAAAATGGCGAAAAGTTAGAGAGAGAGAGAGAGAGAGAATGACAGAGACAGGACCTTACCCCAAGAACTTCAGTTAAGATCATTTTACATTCACTGTTTTCCATCTCAGGCTGTGCATAAAAGAGACCAAAATATTTCCAAAATATCATCCTTTGGCATATTTCAAGATGGCGATTCGGAGAAGCTACAAACCCCAAGTATACCTGAAAAGCTGTCCCTTGTGGGAAAGATTTGCATTTGTTGAGGAAATAAACAACAGGTGCACACAGACTTTTTCTGAGTTCTCCATCCGTCTGCCGCCCTCCCCACTTTATTCTAGGAGCAATTATCTCACAGACAAAAGAGTCTAAAGATCTTATGGAAAATCTTTCACCACTGGCTACCATCAATTCTTCTGAGAGGGGTTACCTGTGAGATTTGTTCTGCATAACAATACCACCTTTGCTCCATGCCTTTTATCCTCTTCCTCATCCCATAAACTGCCTAGCCATGTTCGGATCCCCTGAGTATAGTATGAAAGCTTCAGCCATCTGGCCCTTTCTTTGAGTTTTCATATTGTGAATGACTCCCATGACATGCACGTATGCACAGAATCAATTCGTGTGCCTTTTTCCTTCCCTGTTAAGATATTACGTTTGTTTTATAGACTCAAATTGTCAAAGCTTCAGAAGGGGGCAATCGCTTTACTCTATAATGTGGCACATTAGTATGAAACATTACTCTGCTGGTTTTGGAGCCTACAGTTGAAATTCTGGGACAACTGGCAAAAGGCATCAGAAACAGGGGACATTTCTTATCAACAGTCAGCACTTCAGATCTTCACCTGTAGCACCTGGGCTAATGATGTTAATAACAGTCTTTGTCATTTTTTTCCTTTTTCAAAACTCAATTGGGAGGGGGGAATAGGTATGTGAACCGAATTCCCTTATGAAATAAATCTTCCGCATTTAAAAGGAACATTGGGCGCGGGTGGGAGGGAGCTCTCATCTTAAACAGCTACCTTACTGGTATCTATAAAAAAAAACCCATTGACAATATAGCTTTAGAAACTCCCTTGGAAATAAGAGGCAAACATTTTTTTAAAGAGGCAGTGGCAGAAATCAGATTTTTAAAAAGGTTAAAATCTTCTGTACACTTCAATTGCTTGATTTGAAAGTGCTGCAGGGTTTACATAAAGGAATTCTGCCTTGTAGTCTAGTGGTTGAATCGTTATTTTACTGCTGTTTCCTGAGTTTGATTTCTGGTCAAGAAACTGGTTTTTTTTTTTTTTCTTTTTAGACAGAGCCTCAAGCTATCCCCCTGGGTAGAGTGCTATGCCATCACAGCTCACAGCAACCTCCAACTCCTGGGCTTAAGCTAGTCTCCTGCCTCCGCCTCCCAAGTAGCTGGGACCACAGGCGCCCGCCACAACGCCCGGCTATTTTTTGGTTGCAGCCATCATTGTTGTTTGGTGGGTCCGGGCTGGGGATTCAAACCTGCCACCTTAGGTGTACGTGGCTGGCGCATTAGCCGCTTGAGCCACAGGCGCTGAGCCAAGAAACCGGTTTTTGAAAAGGTAAATTCATTAACTCTGGAGAAAAAAAGAATATTTATAAAAATTACCTTTACAAAATCCAATTCTCAAAACTTCAGAAGGGAGGGAAGGAAATTCAAGCAAGAATAATATTCGACTTAATTCCCTTCATGTAATCTCTAGGAAAATGAATCCATTCTTCGCCTTCATTTTTCTTGGGAACAATATTCTTATACATGTACCTCAAATTAGTATTATTTATCTCCAGTTATCAAAACATGTGCTTTGTAGATATTAACAACTTTGAACCGAGAGATTTAACCTCTTCTCTTATTCTTGTCAGCATTTTTAGGATGAATAAAATAGTTTTTCAGGAGAGTTTTCTAGAACAATGTGGAAGATGAATAAGTTAAATGCCACACCGTACACCTGAACTCTTAAGTCTCATAAAGGACTAAATTTGCAAGAGGTAACTTTGCAGCAACTTGTTACCAAATACAGATCTAATCATTACCAGGCCAATTCATTTTGGTGAAAAAAAAAAATGTATTAAAAGTTTGAAAACTTGGCCAAAAAGAGACCAAGAGCAAGGGAACAGACTTTAAGCAACCTGCAAAGGTGGGAATGCATCCAACGTTTAACAGGTAACCGCAGAGTTCCTAGTATGTCCTTGCACATGTTATAGATAACTGTTTAATGCTTACCTGGCTTTCATGCCCCCTTCTCATTTGTAATTGAACTTGACTTTTATTTATGTTATGTCATTTGTTTCATGAGTTCCTCTCAGGCATGAGAAATAATGATTGTTTATGAATTAGGGAATAAAGCTAGAAAGGAGAAACCCCCATGTTTATACATGCTATATTGTGAAAACAATTCTGAACATGTTTAGTTGATACATTTTTAACTGTTTGATATTAGTGCTTTCTCTAATCGTTGCCCTATATTTGTTTTACTATGTCAGGTATAGATGTGAAACTGACTAATGCTATAGTTAAAAAGAAACAATATCATTATGTAGCAAGTTTAAAATACATCATCTTAGGTATATATTTAAAATATAGATATGATAAATATTAAATATGTGGGTTTAGATACTGGGAAAACAAACTGTGAACTTTGCCAGTATTTGTAAAGTTAGGGTAATTCTTGTTTATTGTAATAATTAATATATTAAATTATTTATATTGTTGCATATAAATAAAATTTATTTGGGGATTTAATCATATATATATACACACACACATATATATGATTATATGACTGAATAAAGTGTAGTTTAATACCACTCTTTGGGAAGATGGAAAATAGGATATTAATTTTCTGTTTTTCTTCTATATCTTTTCAAATTTTCTAAAATAATTTCACACCAGATTTTTTTTTAAAATAAAAAAGGTAAAACATATTTCTTTTTGTACAAAAGATGAAAGGGAAACATTTGTATTGAAAATTCTACATGGTGCTAATGTTGAGTTTCCCAGAGACAAAGGAGACCTTCATACAAAATGACTTTATACCATTTTTTTAGATAATGGTGCATTAAATAGCTTTCAATATTTCAAAAAACACAAAGATAAACTCATGAGTATAATTATATTACCAAATACTTGATAATTACCTATCTCTAATTGATGCTTTTAACCTCCTACTGTGCCTGAGCTACACCTGTGAAAAGGTTACACTCAGACTTCCAGTACTAACTAGAAGGTATTTGCAGACCTGAGTGTTACATTGGTAAAAAAGCTAGAAATTTTATACACATCATTTTAAAGGTTTGAAGAGCTATAATTGTTAAGAATGCTTATAATATAATTTCATAATATCTAAATCCTGCAAATAAGAGAGAGGATAATTTATGACTTTTGAAACATGTTTATATATATCATCTGTTTTTGGAAATACAGGTTGTTCCAAAGGTCACCATACACAGGCACAATGGGCAATTATAGCTAAATGAAACTTTATTGGCAAAATACTCATTACAAAATTTTACAAATTGTTGATAAAGCATTCTCTTTATGTTGATCACTTCCTGGTAAAATTTTATAATGAACATTTTGTAAATAAAGATTTACATTTACATTTACATTTAGCTACAATTTCCCATTTTCCCCCCATATTTTGCTCATTCTATGCAGTTACCTTTATGTTTTAAATATTTCTTTAAAAGAAAGTGATCAGTATGCCTGTTGGACCAATTTACTTGACCCCTAAATAACAATTGTTTCAAAGTAATAAATTATTTTTATAGTTTTAATTCCATGAATACATGTTAAAGCTATGTAATGCTAGCAATACATTTTCTAAAACTCAATCTTAAAATTTTACAAACTTCTTGGAAAGTGTTTTTTTTTAAAAAAAAATTATTAGATTCATTGAAATAAGCCAGTATAATACTACTCAATGCATCCCTGAGACTAATTCACCAGTATTTCCCAAAGCCACATCAGTGCTGTCAGGGGTCCCTAAGGCCCTGGAACTGTCCAGCAGACCTGGTCTGGTCACTCAGCAGAACTAACAATTTGGGCTGACTTAAAGTGGAAATAAAGTGAAGGGGGAGTGAAAATAAAGCCTGTGGGATTCTCCTGCACAGCAGGACAGGAGCCAAGTTTGTTTAAAACACAGACAAAGCATAGACTTTTCCAGAGAGAGGAAAAGGGCTCCCCTCCCCTAAGTGAGGGGGGATTGTGTCTCAACAACAGTATATAGATAAGTATCTGATCTTGGTCCCCCTATAATTATGTATAAAGCTCTTCACTGGTCCCCCTAGGTCTCAAGATATTCTTTGCTTCTTCCAATTGGTCACAGATCCCCTCAGTTGCCACATGTGCACATTTTCCTTTTCTTTTCAACAATAACTACTACCTGCTATTTTGCTGATAATTGTTGAGTGGTGACTATTAAGTCTTGTGATTGAGATTTGTTTTGTAACTGTGATTATTACCCCTACTTTGTCTTATCAGCTGGAAACCATATTTATGGCCTTGGTCAACTTGAGGCATGACTGAAATTCTTTGTTTGCTTCAGGGCTTTTCTTAACTTTCTTACTTAGAAGGCCAGACTTTTCTCCTCCTTCCCCCTAGCCCTTTTCTAACCTTAATCAGGCTCAACATTCTATGTTTAACCCCAAGGTCTGTTTTAGCCAATATTTTCTAACTGGTTATTTCTTCATTTACTTTAAGGCCCCTGTTTGATGAGCTGGGGCTTGTGATTATGACTTTTCTCCCATAGCCTCACTAAGGTCCCTTTCAAGGTTACAGCCAGAAACTCTGAGGGCGTCTTGGTGAAATAGCTGGCACCGTTTTGATGTCAGCCTGCCCTCAACCCAATCCTAAGGAGTCCCGGGATTTTGATGGAATCTCTGCTGGGCAAAGATAGAAACAGCTGTGGTCTCACCCTCACGCCACCCCACTGATAGCTGGAGGAGGGGAATCTGCTGATAGACCTGCTGACTCAGCCTCTCACTGCTGCAATGCCGCAGCTGCTCACCAAAGACAGACAAGTGGTGAAGCTGCAGCCCCAGACCTTGGCTCAAGCTGCTTCTAGGCAGCCATTTTGATGCCCCCTCCAAGCTGATTTTTTGCTAATACCTGTGTACATGTATGAATTTTCCAGAATCCTTTATGGATTTACACATATTTTAATGTGTTTTCTATATGAGCTCAAATGTTCAAATGATTGTCAGAGTTGTGAAATTTCTGAGTATTTTCTTGAATAGGTATATTACTCTTCTACCTTTCAGTAGAAATTATTACAGCAATTGGATAATCACCATCATTATCAGTCTCTCCACCTACCTATGTGGAAAAGCTATTTCTTTAGGTTATGAGCCTTGGAAATAACATGTTCCTTTCACTTCCCTTACAGAATTCTTTGTGCTATATTTAATGACACATTTTCATACTTGAAATATCCTGGGGCAGTGTCTATGGCTCAAAAGAGTAGGGTGCCAGCCCCAGATACTGGAGGTGGCGGGTTCAAACCCAGGCCAAAAAAAAAAAAAAAGAGAGAAATATCCTGTATACTTGAAAGTATCCAATTTGTCACTTCTTTTAACAAAAAAAAATACTTTCCTTTCTCTCCGTAGATGAATAGATAGACAAAAAGATAGATAAGTAGATGAATAGGGTATTAGTCAAAGTTCATCCCCAAAACAGAAACATAGGGTGATGCGTGTGTGTAGAAAGAGACACTTCTGAGGATTTGGGTCGTGTAATTATAAGTGAAGGCTAGAAAATCCAAACCTACAGATCTATAGGTGTAGATCTGATGGCTAGAAACCCAGGGAAGAAATACTGTCGCACCTCAAGTTCAAAGACAGACGGCCCGAAGGCAAAACACCCTCTGTATGTGACATCCTGAGGCATTTGGGGTCATAACTTCAATTTATGTGTATATGTGTATATATATATATATATGGGACAAACATCAGCTAATAGCAGGTACATAGACATAGATAAATGAATACATATAAATTGAAATTTACTTTTACCTGCTTATCATATATTATATATGTATGTGTGTGTGTGTATTTATGTATATATATATGACCACTTATATATTGAGGTAGGTTAAAATTCATATAAATGACAAAAAACAATTTCTAAATACTAATTTTTGCTTTTGTAGACAAATATTTCATAGTGTATGTTTTAAAAAGGAGTTTTAATAGGATGGATTTGAGATGAGATTATTATTCAAAAGTAATCCACTCTCAAGGATGACTTTAGACTCAAACTAAAAAAGCCAGTAATTTGTAAGGAACTGGATTTCTTATATTTTATAGGTTTTTAAAGTCTCTATTGCAGTGCCTTTCAACCAGTGTGCTGTGGCACAGTGGTGTGCCAGGAGAGGATCTTAGCTGTGCCACAAAAATTGTTAAAGATCATTAATTAAATTTTTTTGAAAATAATTTCAAATCACAGTAAGTATATGCTTTTTTTCTCTCTCCCTTTACTTTTTGATCAATAGAATTTAAGTGTGGTTTGGAAGTTAAACTATAGGTTCAGGTGTGATGAGATAAAAAAAAAAAAAAAGGTTGAAATACACGGCTCTTTTATATCTTGATGTTCAAGTTTATGTCAAGGCAGAGAGTTTCCGGTTATGACCTACCCAAATTGTCATCGTCCAGTGATAGTTTCACTGTCACAACGACATTTATATAGCTTATTTGTTCTATTCCTCTTGTCAGAGAATTCCAAGAAACTATTCTGAGAATGGTTATGTCAAAAGGTGGAAGGAAGGGAGACAGGTAGACTTTCCAATGGAGGAAAACATCAGCAATAGCAAAGATATATTCTATCAAGGAACTGTCAGTAAAACCGCAAACTTCAAGTTTGAGATTATTTAGTACAATCTTAGTAAGTACATCTTCTGAGCATACTGATTTAGTCATAACTTAGTTACAGCTTTATCAGACATCTATAAAACACATAATTCTCATCCAACAAAATTGGGATAACTACAAACCGGGACTCTCTTCTACTAGTCTTTTCATTTGGGGCACTTTGAAAAACATTACCATATTACCATCTCTTGGATTTATCTTTTAAGTTGAACTATCCAGCTGTTATCTTAATTAAGTTGGCCACAGGCAAAGATCTAGTTTTCCACACCTGTGGAGAAGATTCTCATGGCATTTTTAATGACTTAATAGACCTTGCAGAAATGGAGGCTAGGGTAAATGTTAGCAATGATTAGTTCAAATTAGTGCCAAAGCTGTCAATTTCCAATTAGGAGATGTGTTTTTCTCCTCAACAATGTACTACCACGAACTGGGTATTTTGACACTGTTAATTCATCTTTTGCCACCTGATAGAAATAACAAAAAACGGCTCCCAGTAACCTGTTCCATAATAGAGAATTATTAAAGTTAGACAAAGCTGGATATTAAAGTTTAAAACTAAAGAAAAATGTATTTCAGGAATGAAAATATATGAGAAAAAGAGAATAATTATCTGTGGCAATGTTCCCCATTCGTGGTTTAACTCTATGCTAAGAACATTAGAGTACGCAGTTGTAAACACTGAATGTGATTTTTCACAGGGGATTCTTGTGTGGTTTATGTGAATTAAAAAAAAAGGCAAAAAATAGGGGAACTCTGGTGCCCAGTGATAAGAAATCTTCAGCAATGGGAAGACAATGCTAATATAAAATTCATTTCCCAATGAAATACCAATCTACTCTTTTCCACACAAATACTGTGCATAAGGTTGAATGGAAAGTCAGAAAAAATATGAAAAGATAGGTTGATAATAAAAAAGATGAAATCTTAGTTTATCATATTTATCACTAAAGAATATATCTGCTGTACTTATTAGTAAGTAATTCTTATAAATACTGAGAAGTGCAAACATTTCTTGTTTAGTGTGCTTTGGTCTATTATGCTTTGTAGATACTGAAATTGATTGATTGATTGATTGCAGTTTTTGGCCAGGGCTGGGTTTGAACCTTTCACCTCCGACATATGGGGCCGGTGCTCTACTCCTTTGAGCCACAGGCACCACCCCAGATACTGCAATTTTTATAAATTGAAAGTCAATGTCAACTCTCAGTGAAGTAAATTACTGGCATGATCTCACTTCATAATTCTAGATCACATGTAGATAATTCTTGCACTATATTTGCCTTTTTCATTATTATTATATCTGTTTTCATGATCTGACATTAGTGATCTTTGATGTTACTATTCTAATTGTTTGGAATATCATAAACTACAACCATGTAAGCCGATGACCTTAATACATTCTGTGTATGTTTTACTGCTCCACCAACCAGCCATTACTTGTTTCTCTCCTTTTCCTCAGGCTTCCTTAATTCTCTGAAACACGACAATATTGAAATAGGGCCATTTGACCCTACGATGGTTTGTAAATGTTCAATTAAAAGAGTTGTTTCTCTTACTCTACATAAAAATCTAGACATGATTAAGCTTGTCAAGGAAGATGTTCCAAAATCCAAGGTAGGCCAAAAGTTAGGTGCTTTGCCCTAAATAGTTAGTCAAGTAATGAAAACAAAGAAAAAGTTCTTAAAGGAAAATAAAAGTGGTAATCCAATGAATGATAAAACAAAAAAATGGTAACACATGAATGATAAGAAAATAAAACAAAAGTACTGCTAATATGAAGAAAATTTGAGTAGTATGGATGGAAGACTCAACTAGCCAGAATATTTCCTTAAAGCCAATCCTAATCCAGAGCAAGGCCCTAACTCTATTCACTTCTATGAAGGGTGAGCAACATAAGGAAGCGATAGAGGAAAATGTGAAGACAGTAGAAGTTGGTATATGAGGTTTAAGTAAAGACGTGATCTCCACATTGTAAAAGTGGAAGGTGAAGCTATCCAGTGCAGATGTAGAAGCTGTAGTAAGTTATCCAGAAGATCTAACATCACTAAAGGTGGCTATGCTAAACAATAGATTTCAAGGTAGCTGAAACATCTTCTATTAGAAGAAGATGCCATCTAGAACTCCCATAGCTAGAAAGAAGTCAGAGCTTCAAAGGATAGACTGACTCTCTTTTGAGGAGCCAAGACAGCTAGTGACCTTAAGTAGAAGCCAAGGCTCACTCATTTATATTATCATGAAATTCTTCGTGCTCATAAGAATTATGTGAAATCTACTGGGCCTGTGCTCTATAAAGAGAGCAACAAAGCCTGAATGACAGTACATCTGTTTACAGCACAGTTTACTGAACATTTTAAGCCCATTATTGTAACTTACTGCTCAAGAAAAAAAAAATCCCTTTCAAAATATTACTGCTCAATGACAGCGCACCAAGTCACCGGAGAGTTCTAACTGGAGATTAATGCTGTTTTCATGCCTAGTAATACAGCAACCATTCGTATCCCATAAATCAAGGGGTAATTTCAACTTTCAAATATTATTATTGAAGAAATATATATGTAATGCTACCAGGCTGCCACAGATAGTGATTCTTCTGATGGTCTGATGGATCTGGGCCAAGTAAACTGAAAAACTCTAGAAAGGATTCACCATACTAGATGCAACTAAGATCATTCACCATTCATATGAGGAAGCGAAAATATCATTTTTTAACAGGAGGTGGAAAGAAGATTATTCCAGTTCTCATGGTTGGACTGAGGAGTTCAAGACTTCAATGGAAGAAATCACTGAAGATGTGGTAGAAGTAGCAAGACGACTAGAATTATACATGGAACCTAAAGATGTCACTGAATTGCTTTAGTCTCATGAAAAAACTTACATTGACAAAGAGTAGCTTCTTTGGATGAGCAAAGAAAGTGCTTTTTGAAATGAAATCTATCCTTCCTTGCTGAAAATTTTTCGTCTTCATCTAATCTAGAACATTGTTAAAATGACAACAAAAGGTGTAGAATGTTTCAGAAGCCTATTAGATAATTTGGTGATGGGTTTTGAGAGGATTAATTCAATTTCGAAAAAAGGGCGTATGTGTAAAATGCTGTTAAACACCATGGATTTCCACAGAGATATTTTCTTGTGAAAGGAAGCATCAATTTACGCAACAAACTTCATTATTGTGTTATTTTGAAAAATTGTCACAGAGAACCCCAACCTTTAGTTATTGACATTCTGGTCAGTTAGTAGCCATCAACGCTGAGGCAAGGTCCTCTACCAATAAAAAGATTTTGACTTGTTGAAGCCTGAGATGATTGCAGAGACTTTTAGCAATAAATATTTTTTTTAAGATATGCACTTTGCTTTTAGAAATTTCTAGCAATACATGTAAAATATGTACTTTTTTTTATTTTGCCAGGGCTGGGTTTGAACCCTCTACCTCTGGCATATGAGGCTGGCACCCTACTCCTTGAGCGACAGGCACCACCCCATGTAAAATATTTTAGTTAAATATGTACTTTGGTTTTTTTAGCTAGAAACCATCATATACTTTATATGTTACAAATTTAGTATAAACATAACTTTTTAAGAAACCAAAAAATTTGTGTGACTTACTTTATTTCAATATTCATTTTTTTCCAGTGGTCTGGAACTGAGCTGGCACTGTCTTGAATGGATTCCTATATTAAAGAAGTTCTAAGATATAAAAACAACAAAAACTGTGAACAGAAATGGATATACTTAACACATGAAAATTATATTTTCTGGATATAACATAATTATAATTACGTATTGAGTAACTATAATCTGTGTGTCAAGGTTGGGATAGGTTCATTCTTCACATACATTTTTCTAATTAATCACCATAATTTCCATTCAAGTTACATTTTAGCAGTATTTTTCTTTTATTTTACAGGTGATGGAAATTAAACTAAAAAAAAAATGCTGTCAGTCATGGTGGCTCACACCTATAATACTAGTACTCTGGGAGGCCGAAGTAAGATAACAACATGAGCTCAGCAGTTTGAGATCACATTGAGCAAGAGCAACTCCCTATTTCTATTAAAAATAAAAAGTTAGCTGGGTGCTGTGGCAGGCATCTATAGCCCCAGCTACTTGGGAGGCTGAGGCAGGAGGATCACTTGAACTTATGAGTTTGAGTTTGCTTTGAGGTAGTCTCATGCCATGGCATTCTGGCCTAGATATCAGAGTAAGAAAGACTCTGTCTTAGCAAAAAGAGAGAATTATGTAAAATATGTAAGAAAATAAAGTTTAGAAGGGCCATGCTATCAAAAAAGCCCAAGGCCTTGATACAAATATCCATGCTCATTTATCTCAAGACCTCAAGACATCCATGTTTCTTAACGTATTGTTTCTCTTTGTTAATACATGATTTTTTATTCAAACATTATATTTGCTATTTTATAATAGCAATATTAGGTATTTATTGCAATATGTACTCTTATCTCAAAACTTAATGGCTCAGGTTTTTTAACATTGCACTGAGCTTAAAGAGAATAGGTCATGTGTTCCACTTGGCCTCAGCTAGCACAGGTTCACATGGACTGGAGTCTTACAATGGCTTGCTCATTTGGCCAAAAAATTGGTGTTAGTTGTTAGATGGGAGTTTCACTAAAGCAATAATCACAAGTTTCCATTCTCTGTAGGTGATAGCTCTCCATGTAATGCTTAATCATCCTTATAATATGGCAGTTGGATTCCAAGACACCCCCACTTTTAGAGGACAAGTCCTCATAAGAAAGCCCATAATTTTTATGTATTCAGTTTTTCAGACAAAGTCTCTTTCTTTTGCCCAGGAGTCATCATAGCTCACTGCAACCTCAGACGTCTAGGCTCATGTGATCTTTCTGACTCATTCTCCAGATAGGCTGGGACTGCAGGCACATGGCATCATAGTTGGCTAATTTTTCTTAAATTTTGTAAAGACAGATTTTGCTATTCCCCAGGCTGGTCTCAAACTCCTTTTCTCAAGAGACCCTGCAAACTTGACCACCCAAAGTGCTGTAATTACAGACGTGAGGTACCGCACCTGGCCAAGAGAGCCCTTATTGAGGTTTTACCATAACATTTTGTCGTGTTCTGTTGACCAAAGCCAGGCACACAGACAAGCCCACTTTAAAGTATTACAGGAATGTACAAAACTGTGAAAACTTGAGTTCATTGTGAGCAGAAGATAACAGAGAGCCAAAGAACGATGTCTATAACTAAAAGTGTGAGAAAAGTAGCTACATTTTTTTATCTGTGGAGAGAAATTTAATTGTGTAGAACAAACTCTGACCTTTCATCATAATACAAAACAGGCAGTAATTACACTTAAAATATCCTTGGTATGGAGGAATGAGTATGCTAGAGCCTGTATGTCTAAAAATGATGTTTAGAAAATGGGTAAGTATAATTTTTAGACAACTGGGTTTTTCTCTAACAAATAGACTAAGTATTTTATTGACGATCTTACTAAATAAGTAAGAAAAAAATGTTAAAAATGAAAGATTAAAACATTTACAAAACTATTTAAATTAATTAGTGTAATATGAATATAGTAAGAAATATTTAAGTACCAAAACTAATTGAAAACAAAAATCCTAAATATAGGTATTTTAAAGGAGATTTGCATATGTGATAAATCTGGGCTTTAATTTTTTTTTTTTTTTTTTGCCTTGAAAGGCACCAGGCAATGTCTAAAACATTGCCCAAGATAGAGAATGCAGTTCATAACCTACAAAAAATCTTAGTCAAAATTTTTAATCCACTTTCAGATAATTTTAAAACATATTTCTGTTCAATAATTTTCATAAGAAGTGAAAATAAATAATATGCCATTGAAAATTCATAGCTAGGTGTTTACATATATTATTTATAAGATACATTTATATCTAAGTTTGAATTCACTCTCTGTAATCTGGGAAAAAGTATTAGTGCCTAAGTACTGTGAGTTATAACTGCATAACAACTCTGAACCACTTGAGTTCAATTTAAAAAAAAAAGCTCAATGGAAATAGAATAGTTAGCATCAGATTAGAGAAAATATTTCAGAAACAGAAAAATAAGTAACATGGACTCTTCTTCTTCTTCTTCCTCTTTTTTCTTTTTTTTTTTTTGTACAGACAGAGTCTCACTTTATCGCCCTCGGTAGAGTGCCGCAGCATCACACAGCTCACAGCAAGCTGTGATTCGCCTCCCTCAGCCTCCTGTGTAGCTGGGACTACAGGTGTCTGCCACAACACCCGGCCATTTTTTTCTTGCAGTTTGGCCTGGGCTGGGTTCAAGCCCACCACCTGTGGTATATGGGGCTGGTGCCCTACCCACTGAACCACAAGCACTGCCCAATATTGACTCTTCAATATATTTCTCTTCATTAAAAATTATTTCCTTGGATTGTAGAAATTATTTTAAAACTTCCTGACATTCATGTGAAACATATTAATCCACTAATTATAAATATGAGTTTTCCACACATAATATTTAATCCTCATGAAGAAAATATCTCAAGCAAAAATGTCTTTTGATAGCAAGAGAGAACCATACTAAGGAAAACTAAGATACTTCCATGGTTTGAATATGTCCTCCAAAAAACATGTGTTTGAAACTTAATTCCCAGTGCAACAGTCAGGCCTAATGAGAGATTACACTTTGAGGGCAGACTGAATCAATTAATGTCATTATTCCAAAAGTAGATTTAGTTGTAAAGGAGGAAGTTCAATGGCTTCTCTCTCTTTTATCTCTCCTCTTCCTCTGTCCTTCCCCTCATCTCCTTCTCTTTTCTATTCCACCATCTTATGCCTCTAGCAAGTTCTGATGCACCAAGAAATCTCTCTCCAGATGCCTGCCCCTCGGTCTTGGACTTTCTAGCAACCAGAACTGTGGGAAATAAATTTCTCTTCACTATAAATTACAATTCTCAAGTTTTCTATTATACTAGCACAAAAATGGACTAAGATAAATATTATCTTGATTCACAACTCTTTGCAATTATACTTATTTGGGAACTACTTTTTCGTTCACTGATTTACCCTAGATTATTTTTTAACTAACCTTAGGCATGGCATTCTTTGCTCACATTTTTTACCAAAACTGTTTTAATCCAAGTCTTGCTCAGAAATTTATCATTCAGATAATTATTCCTATACTAATCCAAATCAATAAATATTCAATGTGTTAAAGGGTAATGCACTTTCCCAGTTCCTGATTTCCACGACTCTTTTCCTAAGCTTAATATAAGCCTTTAACACCTTTGGGAATGCACAGACACAAGTTATGGATGAATATGGAAATGTGGGAGTTGCTGACCTGCTGACCAGTTAGAATGAGTTCTTCAACTCTCCCTTCCTCAAGATTGCATGAGGAGTGAGCATAAGGACAGTTCTACCAAGATTGGGTTCATCTGCCAATTCTGGAGTCTACTTGGCAAACCCCTTTTCTATCCACACTAAACCATGCTCTCCAAAACCTATGTGTGGGCTTTCATCTGCTATTTACAGTATTTACTTTTTCAATTACTTAAAAATCATATGGACAGGAGGGATTCCCTTAGTTGGAGGATACCTCAGAGATGCTAATAAGATTATAAATAGCAAAAAAAATAAATGAAAACAGTGTTAAAGTGAATTTATTTTGCTAGAGTTTTGCAACATTGATTATCCATCAAATTATCAATATGTATATTAAAATTCATTTACAGTTTATAAGCCTGTGAGATTTCATTGAATAGGTATATTGAGCTTATTGACTGAGTTTTTAAAGACTAATGCCAGCATGTTTTCATCACCTGCTGAAGAAAAAATAAATAATTTGTTATACATATTTTAAATAATTCATATAACTTTATTAATGAAAATCAGTCATGAAATGAGTCAATCTATTTACCTTTTAACTTTTAAAAAAATTCATGAAGTGTTGGGGCAAAGGGAAAACATCTCCTTCAGGCTCTGACATCCATTGGCAGTATGACAAAAGTCATATTAATGTAAATGTATTAATGTGTATGGGGGGAATCATAAAATGATTACCCCCAATCCACAAAGGGGCATACTTATCCTTTTTCATAAGGGAAGGAGGAGGTAATGTTAGGTAGCTAGCTAGAGATGAGCAGGTCAAAAACAGTTATGGTATTTTGGACTGGTCTGGGTCAGGCTGACCTGTGCTACTATGGGAATGATGCTGTTTAAGACCCTGCAGATGGGTTGTTTTCAACATCCTTCAGGTAGGCTGTTTTCAGAACAAAGTTAATTAAGATCCTGGGAGACCTCCAAAAAAAAAAAAAGGCGATACTCCTCAAAGTTGGGTAGAAAACCCAGAGGCTATGCTGCTTTCGATGGGATCTGCAGTCACTGGGAAGGGGTCTGGTTTGCTTTGCCAGTCACTATTAAACTTTATTTTCCCACTAAAAACCATATTTGTTTTCTTCGATTATTTTAGCAACCACCTCGACCCACCCTACTGCTCACCCACCTTCGATTATTTTAGCAACCACCTCAACCCACCCAACCTTTGCCTAACTGCCTCAGTCATCTGCCCTGCTCATGTCTAGCTCTCTACCCAACAATAAGGAATGAAGATAGTTCTTTTGAGTAAATTGTTATTAAAGAGATTGAATGGACCAGGGAACAGAAATTGTAAACATTTTATTTAGAATTTGAATGAGCCCAAGAGCTGGGGATTATCTTGTGAAAAATTCATGCAGGAGTACTAATATTTCTTAGCCTTCTCTCTGAATAGATGACAAGATTTCAAGAAGGAAATAGGAAACAATTGTATTTCTTTTTGTGAAGAGCCGTCTTGCAAAATAAAGAAATACCAGAGAGAGAGAGTCCCTCCCTGAGTTTGTGAGGGAGAAGGGAACAAGATAAGGTTAGAGAGATTTTGATTCTGGAACTTATTCCTGAGGCTTTTTAATTTCCATAAGAAGTCAACATGTCCACATGCTGTATTTTAAGGAATATTTTCTTTAACCCAACAAAAGTTGTATAGTAGGAACACGATAAATGAGTATCTTATTAGAAGATAAACTCTCATAGATAGAAATAGCTATAAATTTTCCTACTGTGGGTGGAGTTTTAATTTTGTTGTTGTTGCTTTCATTGATTGATTGATTGGTTTGTTCTTTCATAAAGCATATGTTAATCCTGGTCTGAAAGCATTGATCAGAAAAATTTAAAAATGATGACAAATTTCTTCTGTCAGCTAAATGTCACATTTTAAAACCAGTGTAACCTACGGAAAGAAGGGACTTTGTGACAGAACCTTTCTGAAACTCTTGCTTTGTATTTACCTTTTATGAAAAAGGTGATTTGGCCAATTGTTATATTGACTGAAAAGAAACAACTGAGGCACAAAATATTTTAGAGCATTTACTTGAGCCAATGTGAAGTAAGCTGCCCGGGAAACCTTTCAAATGACCTTGGGAATGATGTTTGACGTTTGTTACAAGCAAGTAATTAAAGGTAAAAGAGAACAAGGAAGGGTCTGATACAAACTTGTTTGACAACCATTCTCATTGGTTTGCAGAAGTATCATTGATCACTGATTGGCTATGCATTCTTGAACCAAGGGATATGAGTTATGGTATCATATTTTGATGCCTCAATGAGCTAGATAATTAAAGGGGACTCACATTCCTCAGATAAAAAAGTTTCTTTCTCAATTTCAGTTTCATAATATACCATTTTCTCATTGGTGAAATTGAGATAGTAATTCTTAACTAATATAGATGCCAAAGATTAAAGATACAGAACTAAAATATTCAGGGAACTTAATATTGAGATAAACTAATGGTTTCATTTTTTAATGTGTTCTTGTACACATCCTTTCTCCTAATTAGTACGAGAGCTTCACTTTGTCTCAGAAAAATCAGGACTATAGAAATACAAAAGATAAAAGAAAATGTATGAGTGGTTATTATCATATTATTCTGGAAGGCAAGGTATTTCTAAATCTCTTAACTACAGAACATAACTCAAAATATGACATGCAGGAAATACACCTGATCTAAGGTGGATGTGAAGAGGCTTTCCACAAGAAGGAGAAATATGGAAGAAAAATGAAGGCATCAGGTATCTAAACTCTCTCATCCAAAAGGGTAAAAATGACTGGCTAGACAATTAAATGACTCAAACTTAGGCAAATTACATGTTAGCTTATATATACATTTTTTGGGTAGAAATACAAATATTTCTTTCTAGTAAAAAAGATAAACCTCCCACATTTATTGTCCTGAGGAAAACTAACCAGTTTTGCACCTACATAAGTATTTGTAACCTTTTTTTTTTATTAAATTGTTGGTTGATATGTGACTCCTCAAATGCTCTAACACACATTCTTTGATATTAGAAACACAAGGTAAAATGAAAACTTCCATCTGTTATCGTCAAAAGGCTAAAAGACAGGGCAAGATAAACACAAATTCAAAAAACAAACGTTCCTTCTGTAAAAGTACATTAAGGCTTATTTGAGACAAATTGATTTATTTCGTGAAAAGAACAAAGGAGAGAATTGACTAAATCAAAAAGATTAAATGTTAATTCACTTGGTACTTAAAAAGGAATTCTAGATACCACATATCTCTAGTGGTCTTATTAACACTACTTCAGGCCAAATACAATATCCATGTCTCATCAAAGAATCTGCGAGCATTTTCAGATCTCTCTGATTTATCAACTGCATTTCTCACTGAATAATCATTTTTTCATTACACATATGAGTTAGTTGCAAGATAGTTTATTTTTATTAGTCTTTTATTCTAACTAGGGCCTTGATAATTCCTGCTTTCTTTACTCATGTCATGTCATCTCTGATACATTATATAACTCAAGGTTATTATATAGGCATGTTGATGTTATTCTCTGCATTTTCTGATTTGAATTATTATAATTATTCCATTTATCAGTATAATTTTTTTTTCTTTTGCAGTTTTGGCCGGGCCCAGTCTTGAACCCACCACCCTCAGTAGATGGGGCTGGATTCCTACTCCTTGAGCCACAGGCGCCACCCTTCATCTGTATAATTTTAAAATATAATCAGTTTTATCTTTTTTTTTTTTTAAGTGGTGTGTGGTCTTCAGTATTTCTTTTTATTTTCTTTCTCAAGTGACTGTTTTCAAACCTGTTAGCTGAGTCTTTGTGACTTACTTCCATATCTACAGAGAATGTGATTTAATTGATCCTTCAGGCACTATCTATTGACTTACAGTTATTATAGCACTAAAGTTGAAGACTTAACTTTCTTTCTTCCCCTCAGCCTCAGCACATAGACATCAATAATCTATCATCATCCTCTAAAACTGAATATATATTATATTCATGAGTTTAACAGTAATTGTTAACATTATAATAAAGTTATAAAATTTTTGATAAATTCTTGATTAAATTTTTGATAAACTATTGGTAAATGAGTCACACAGTGCTTAGTTGTATTTTCATACATTTTATTTCCTTTGAGTTAACACACGTTTTTAGTTACTTTTGCTTAATTCTATGTGTTAATAATCCAGCCACTATTTATCTACCATTAGGTAACTTTTCCTTACATCCATTAATTAACAACTTTCGTCTTGAAGTAGCCTCTTCTAACACTTTCTGTTCTCTTTCAACCTGGATAGGTTTTCCTCTCTCCTTGGTTTCGATAAGCCTGTCTACATATTATTCCCTTTCTCTTCATTACAGAGTTGATTTGCCTTTCGTCCTTGGCGGAGTTTCCATTTCCTTCAGCCAGTGTTATTGTATTAATACTAGTCAGGGTTCTCTGCAGAAATAGAAGAAACAGTATGTATATGTCTGTAGGGGGATAATGTGAGTATATATAAAAGCAAATTTATTATAAATAATTGGTTCATGCAATTATGAAAGGCAACGAGTCCCATGACTTGCTGTATCCAAACTGGAGAACCAGGAAAGTGAGGTTTTTAATTCCATACCAGTCCAAGCAAGGCCTAAGAACCAGACGAGCTGTGATATAAATCTTAGTCTGAGAACCGGTAAAAATGAGATGAGATTTCCCAGGTAAGTTACCGAGGCAGAGAGAAAAGAGGAAGAGAAACTGTCCTGCCTCCACCCTTTGTTTTACTCAGGCCCTCAACAGACAGCATGGTGGCTTAGAGCGCTGTGGAGGGCAACCTACTTTACTAAGTCCAAAGCCAGTAGAAAATTTCATACACACCCACGTAAGAGAAAAACTCAAATATATTCAAGGTGGGGGAGCAGGGGAATGAGGAAACAATGAGAGGGAGGCGGGAAGGGGATGGGTGAGCTCACAGTTAAGGGGGCACAACATTATGAATGTTACATTGAATGTCACACCTCTTGGGGGCCTGATACAATTAAAAGACAGACTTTACCTAACAAATGCAAATTGTGTAACCTAATTCTTTGTACCCTTAATTAACCTGAAACAAAAATTAAAAAAAAAAAAACTCAAAGGCTAATCCTATATAGAAGGACCCCCCACAGACATGCTTGGAAAGGATGCATAAGCAGGTCACCCTGCAGCCCATTTCAACTGACACATAAACTATATTAGAGCATCATTAACAGTGAGTATTCCTCAATAGATAAGATATATATATATATAAAATCATATATCATAATATATATTATCATATATTATGTATGATATAATATATTAACATAGTATAAATCATAAAATATATAATGATTATAATATATGCAATATATGATAATTTGTATACACACAATGGAATACTATTCAGGCATAAAAAAGAGAAAAATCAAGCCATTTTCAGCAACCTGGATGGAAAGAGATGTCATTATATGGAGTGATATAAGACAGACAGAGAAAGACACATCGCATGTTTTCACTCCTTTGGGAGCTAAAAACTGTTGATTTTTTAGATTGGAAAAGAGCAAATGACAGTTAATAGAGGCGAAGAAGCAGGCCACGATAAAAAACAGCTGGTTATTGGCTGTAAAAATACAATTAGAAGGAATATGATCTAGTGTTCAATAGAAGAGTGGGGTGACTGTAGTTGGCAATAACTTATTGTACATTTCAAAATAGCTGAAAGAGAAGATTTGAAATGTGCCCAACAAAAATAAATGACAAATATTTGATATGATGGAAATTTTAATTGCCTTGATTTGCTCATCAGATTGGATGACTATATCAAAATATCATTTTTACCCCACAAATTTGTATAATAATTTTGTCTCAATAAAACATGAAAAAAAATCACAATTGTCCTAATATAGTCTCTATTACTAATCAAGGAAATGAGAAGTGACAAATGTTTGGTACATTAAATGTCAGAAAATATCTTTATTTTACTTTGATACACAATTACAACTATAGATGGGCATAAAATTTAGATGATACATAATTTGTCTTCAAAATGGTGAAGGAATTATTTCTCTATTATTATATTTTGACTTTCTGTTCTGATGTTCAGAAATATGAGGTCATATTGATTCCTTATCTTTATATATGATCCATATTTCCTCTCTTGCTCCATCTTCATGTCTGTCTCTTTCTCCTAAGTGTAGATTAATCTTTTGTTCTTTAGTGCTCTAAACTTTCTTGACATTTTTTTCCCACCAAAAGTCTACATCTTGCACTGCGGAAGGATCACAGAGGACTCTTAAAATTGGGCAATGTTCTTCGGTCATGACCTATTTCCATTACTTTATTAAAGGTTTTCTACCCTGTTTTCTCTTTGGGGACAATTGATATATTTGTACTCAGTGTGATCCTTTGATCCTCTGTTTTGTGTCTGAATTTCCATCTTTTTCTAAATAAGGTTTCTGTTCAACTTTGTCTTCCAAACAAATATTTTTTTTTCATTTTTAAAAATTTCACTGTCAGTTTTAAATTATAATATCCAAATTGTTTTCTTCGTATGTCCCCTTTTATGGTATTCTGCTTCTGTATCATAGATTCAATATCTTCCCTAACTTTCTATTTTCTGTAACTGTTTTCAAAGGGCTGTTTTGTAGTAGGCACTTCACTGAATGTTGGTAGGATGAGTGCAGAGGGGAAAAGATTTCTCTATTGATATCTCTGATATTTGACACCTTGGCTGTTCAGTTTTCCTGGGACTACTTCTGGAAAGCCTTTGTGTGATTGTAGAAATGAACTCTGAGTTTTCAGTTTGCACACACAGTTACCATCTCTGCTGTTGGTCTGGTACTTCTGCGTACAAAAGTGTTTGCATTCCCCGGCTAACAAGCTTTCTTCTTTACCTTCTCCAGAGGAAAAATTGGCATTCTGCCACTTGTTTGAGGAACTGTCAGTTATGTGGCTAAGTGTGATAAAGGAAGAATCCGAGGGAATTTGAATAGGTTTCAAACGATTATTCTACTTTTGTGATCCAAGTGTTATTACGATTTGCAGAAGCATGGGACGCTGTTGATACATGAATCTTTTAAATGCAGTCTTTAAATAAATAAATAAATTTGTTTGTTATCTTTCTCACTGCCAGTTTAGAATTTCCCGTTTTATTGCTTCCTGATTTAATTACCACTTGCTTATTTGCTTTCTGTTGTTCAGCATTTTATTGCTATTCTTTGCTTTTATTACTTGCAGATGAAGGTTTTGTCTGAAAGAAAAACTCTATTTTACTCTCAAAAGTAACTATAGTTTTGTGGTACACAAAGACTACACAGTTTGGGAGAAAGGCTTCTCAAAAACATAAAATAAAAATTATGATTGGAATAGAAAATTAGATATGAGCCCTGGAGAGTAGTCTATGCTGCCCTAAATTTAAGATTAACTAGGTTCATGGTAAATTTATTTCAGATTCTAATGTCAGTAGTTTCTGGGAAGGAGGTTAAATAGATGCTTATTTTCAATTTACTATCATTCTTCAAATGTCACACTTAAATCATTTTGTAAATGTACTCCCTCAAAAACACCATGTTTAGGAAGAGCTCATTATTAATGGTTTTGTATTACATTTTTTGGTAATTGTACTTTAATTTTTGTTTGTTATATCAATACATTGGATGGCCATAAAGTTCATGTACAATTTAAAGTAGTTGTCTATGTACTGGTTGCCTGGAATATTTTACAGCCTTAAGCTTTAACACAGTAAGTTTTGAAAATTTTACTCTATCATATTTGCAAAGTAATTTCAGCAAAGTATAACTTACTGTCTCACAGGATGTGACTAAAAATTAACCCCACAAAATGATGTGAATAAGAAAAATATATAATAAATACTCATGCATGCTAGCTAAATGAAAACCAAATATGAAAATAGGGCAAAGGAGAAACTAGGAGAGAAGGTTAAATTTTAAATGGGATAAAGTAGATTTGAAAGAGGTAACTTAAAAGTCAGCTGATTAATCTCTAGCTAAAAGTAATCCCTTGGGAGACAATAGCAAGTTCAAAGGACCTAAGGCAGGAGCCACTTCATGTATTCTAGAGACTAATTCAAACTCAAAGCATATATGATACCGTAAGCAAGGACGCCCTAAATTATATGAGGCAAGGTCAGAGTTGGAGGACCAAGGGCAAGAAGGTGTATATGTGGTAGTTTGGAGGCTACTATATGGATTTGGACTTTAAGACAGATGGGTAACTATTTGAACATTTTTTAACAGATTAAACATTCAATCTCAGATATTTGTTATGGATAATTACAAGATTTGTGGAAGAGTTTGTCTAAAGTAAGTAGAAGAGAAGCTAGGGTATGTATATATAGATGAGAAAATGAATATAAATAGAAGAATAATTCAATTATGTGAAATATGAAGAAAGGTTAGCAAAATGTCTGCTCTATAAAGAAGGACAACTGTTATACTTACTGCATAAATGAAATAAGTCTGACAATCAAGTTCACCAACCTGCCTCCATGTGCTACATTGGTAGCACTGTACCAACTCACTAGGTTTCATAAACTTGGTATCTCAGAGTTTCACAGCTGTGCTCATGTCAGTGTGTGGCGGTGTCTTGCTGAGTGTCGATCATTATTGCTGCATGTTTTGTGTAATGTTGTGAGAGTGTCAGAGCTTGAATTAGAGCAATAAACATTCATTCATAAGTTACCTGTTCAACTTTGCAAGAGTGGAAGTTAAATCAGAGGCATGTTAGTGCAAGTTTGTGGGGAAAATGCCATGAAGAAAAGGGCAGTGTACATATGAATTGAGTGTTGTTTTTGTTGTGTTAATGAAAGGAAAGAAAGTGTCACCTATGGAGAGAGTCAGGGTGCCCAGTAAGGAGCAAAACTGAAAAATATCATTGCAAAATTTCATCAAATTTTGCATCAAAATCATTGGCTGACTGTGAGAAGCATAGCAGACCAAGTGAACATCCGTTTAGAAATAGGAAAAACTTACCTGAAGATCTTGGCATGAGAAGGGCATGGCTGTTGCATCACAACAGTACACCAGCTCCCACAGCACTGTTTGTGAAGGAGTTTTTAGCTAGTAAACAAATAACTATATGACAATGCCCTCCCTACTCACCTGATAAGCCCCCTAAAGACTTTTTTATTCTCCTGAAGATAAAGGACACATTAAAAGTAAGACATTTTAATGACATTTAGGACATCAAGGTACAAAGACAATAGCTTTGATGTCCATTCAAGAAAAAGAGTTCCAAAATTGCTTTGAAGGGTGCACTAGGTGCTGACATTGGGCCAGGGCTTCCCCAGGGGAGTACTTTTTTTTTTTTTTTTGAGACAGAACCTCAAGCTGTCCCCCTGGGTAGAGTGCTGTAGCATTACAGCTCACAGCAACCTCCAACTCCTGGGCTCAAGCGAGTCTCCTGCCTCCGCCTCCCAAGTAGCT
>CAUYTI010055425.1:0-12242 GCA_963575145.1 Galago senegalensis
ATCCACAAATGGATCAACAAACTGTGGTATATGTACACCACGGAATACTATGCAGCCATAAAGTAAGATGGAGACTTTATGTCCTTCATGTTCACATGGATGGAGCTGGAAAGTGTTCTTCTTAGCAAAGTATCACAGGAATGGAAGAATAAGTATCCAATGTACACAGCTCTATTATGAAATTAATTTATAGCTTTCATATGAAATTTATAACCTAATAACAGCCTAAGTATATGGGGAAGGGGAAGGGAGAAGGGAGGGGTGAATAGGTGGAGGGAGGGTGATTAGAGGGATCACTTCTATGGTTTATCTTACAAGGGTACAAGTGAATCTTTCTAAGAGTAGAATATGATTGTCTTAACACAAAACTAAGAAAATGACATGAAGGCAATGTTAGCCAGTTTGATGAAAATAGTTCAAATTGTATATGAAAACACCACACTGTACCCCAGAATTGCATTAATGTACATAGTTATCATTTAATAAAAAAATAAAAATTAAAAAAATATATAAATACCTCCATGTCAATGTAGGTCACATTTTTCCCCTAATGAGTTTGTTCTAAACTTACCAAAAATTTTTGGTTTTCAGAGCTTTGGAATTTCAGTTACAGATAGAGGTTGATGTGCTATATGTCAGTCATTCTCAATATCTTCCTAAATTACCAAGTCTTAGGAAGAGAGGGGGAAGGAAGAGAAATGTTGTAGTAGTAATAATAATAATAATTGACTGATCTCCTGGATTTTATGTTTTTATTATTTACTACAACCCCACAAGATAAGTCTGATTATACTCACTTTTCAATGAAAACTCCATGGCTGGTGGTGATAAGAGAGCCTATAAAATGCTATTGTGCTCTTTTGACCTCAATAAGAAAAAGGACTAAGGCTCAATTAATAACACTGTGCACCCCAAACAATAATAGATAGGCATGGTCAGGTTATGTGTGTTTGAGTAATGCTAGGATGGGTCATATGATATCCAAAAATTCTAAATTTGGATCCAAGTAATTCAGAATCAGGCAAATATTCAATTTTGTCCTATTAAGAAAAGAACTTTGTAGGAAAATCAGTAGTACAAACAAGACAGTTGTTATCTTGGTGGGAAGAACTACAAAATCTGCATAGGAAAAGACCTATAGATTTGGGAACATAAAAATAAAAATGTTCCATGTGTCAAAATTCACCATCTTCACACAGTAAGAGATAAATAACAAATCAGATAATTATTTGCCAGAAAAAAGGTGCAATATCTTTAACATACAATGAATACCTCTAAATTAGCAAAAATAATACAAAGATGGTAGTAAAAATATGGTATCAACACAGAATAGCCAGATTAAAGCCAAGGGGTTAGTATATAAAAGTATTTTCAACCTCTCCAGTAAATATAAATTAAATAAACAAAATGATGCCACCTAACAGATTTCAAAAGATGAACATAATTGACATGCCCAGTTTTGGCAAAAATACAGAGAAGGAGCACATTAAGCCACATGTATTTGAAGCGTAAATTAATATAAAACTTCTATAATAAAATGAAGGATTACACTATCTGAAAAGGAAAGACCTCTAAGCCAGTAATCCCACTCCGAGGAATATGTCATAAAGGTAGAATTAAACAAAGTATTCAAAAAAAATGTTATCTAGGCACTGCTGGGGCATTAGTATAATAGTGAAAATTTGGAAGTGACCTGTAAATCTAAACAAGGAGGGTTTGTTTAAACATGTTACATTTCCTGGGAAGGAATATAATGCAGCCATTAAAAAAAAAAACAGACCAATCCGAATGCTGAATAACAAGGAAGGATTTTTACACTTATTGCATTACTAGGGAAATTTATGGACAATAATGTATAGTATGCCTTCATTTTTGTGTTTATAGGAGTGCCAGGCATGAGTAGGAAATATTTATTTTTTTCCTCCCTTCAAACATGTTTGGTTTAATCTCACTTCTCTTAAAAAGGATCTCAAGTCAGATTCTCCAGGAATGCGACTCAGACAGAGTCTAGTTACAAGATGTTTATTAGGCAGAGCCCTTGTGAGCAGCACCTGTCAGAGAGGGAAGGAAGTAGGTTGGGCCAGGTGAGAAGACGGGCTGTGATGTGGGCCCAGTGATGCCTTGGCCAAACTTGGGGATATCTGGATTCAAAATGCTCCCATAGTGGACTGAAACGGCAGAGCCTCTGTACCCTCCCCCTCAGTGCCTCCATCTTCCCCTGGGAGTGCGGTGAACTTGGGGTGGCAGCTCTGTCCAGCCGAGGCCACCTCAGAGGAGGCTGGTGCCAAGAGACTTGCTCTTGGCTGCACTCCCAATGGCTGGATCTGGGCAGGGTTTCACTGCAATCATGTTTTGGCTTATCTCATTGTCTTTCAGGTGTGTTCAAGTTAAAAATGTATCTCAATTTTAAATCTCACACCTTAAGTAAAGTTTCTGCCCTGTCCCTGCCCCCACATCATGTTCAACCTAAGGCTGGGATTCCAGTGAGAAATGAAAGAGATGAGTAATCCATTAACCCAAGGGTTCATCCAAGCTAATTCTTCTCTCTCTGCTGCTCCCCCTACCTCCGTGGGCAGCCCTGGTGAGGCTCCTTACAATGTGACTGCAGCATGGCCATCCTGCAGATATCTGCATGACTCCATCTTGGCTCGTGAATGGAAATTCTCCTTCTGCTGCAGTTTTTTCTCTCTCTGAAGGGGACTTTGGGACTATCCCAGCGAGAGGCCCCAGTCTCTATGTCTCCAGACCTTCAGGCTTTCTTGGGTTCTCCTGAGAATCTCCCATATTTCAGCCAGGCAGCAGACCAGGACAAGTTTCTGTGTTTTCTTCTACAACAGGGCAAGCTTCCCTGGTGGAATGAGGTGTCATCTTCTGCTTCTGTTAGGGACCTCACCCTCTCTCGGATCTCTGCCTTAGCTTTAGGGAGTGAGGACATGGCACAGTACTGCTTTCTCCTAGGATTTTCCTTATGTCGAATGATTCTCCCCTAGATGTGTTGATATCTCTAACCACTACCTACAGGATGGAGGTGGGTGCTAGGTGTTGATGATAGTGGACAGCCAGTCAGGGCCCTTTCAGCCAGATCTTCCCAATGCTCCAGCCCCCCTCTCTGGAATGTGTGGGTGCTAGTCTTCTTGTCCTGAGCTTTGAGACCTAAACTGAAACTCTAAAACAACTCAAAGAGCCCCTTTTAATAGCTGATTGCATGTGTAAAAGTGTATGCCTGTAAACACTTTGACATGCACAAACATGATGGAAGGGATATTTGCCAAAATGCTATTGTAGCTTGTCCCTATGTGGTTGAATTTGGGAGGAATTTTCTTGGATCTCTAACCTTCTGCTCTAAACATACTTTTGTTAGAAGCCACAAATAGAAAGGTAAAAGAGAGAACAACAGACTTGGAGTCCTGTGTCCTTGGATGCCTGTGTCCTACTCCACCTTGGGCCAATCAACAAGTTCATACAGCCTTGGGAGAATTATTTAAACTCAGGATCTCATCCATGAAATAATTTAATTAGATTAGAATAACCCATGACCTGCAGCCAGAAGGAAAACCAGGATGTTTATTCATAGCCACAAAAAGTTGCATAATAAATGTTGCACTTATGATAAGTCTGTTTCTTTAATAAGCAGATATATACCAAACAATGGCAGTGTGCCAAATGCCAGGTTAAAACAAGGACCCAGAGGTAAAGGAAGCCAAGACTCAAGGCCCTCCCTGTCCAGTAGAAAAGACAGAGCTGCGAATTGAGCCATGGAGGTCAGTGTGAGAGCAGTGACACTGCATGTGGGAGGTATAGACTAATTCCAGGGGTGGTGTGGAGGGAGGCAGGTTAAGGGTTACTTTCCTGGTCAGTGATGCTCATAGCTAAGTGGGCTTTGAAGGATGAGTAGGAATTCAGAAGATAGGCAGCAGGATACTATTAAAATCACCCTAACATTTTGGGGACAAATTAAATAATACTCAGGTCACTTGAGGAGAAATCAATTCTCCGTCCATGTTTTCCAACTTAATCATTTATAGTGTCTTCTGAAACTCTGCCCAAGTGGATCTCAATGCTTCCCTGCACCCATTGTGGAGTCTGAGCACACACGGGTTTTTTAGAATCTCTGTAGGGAAGAACACACAGTTCTCAAGGCCCATTTCAGTCCTATTGAAATGCTATGTGAACCAGATTCTTACTATCTATTAAGACATTCACAGGATTCTCTAAGACATATGGCCCCTTCTTCCTTCTAACCCCACAACGAGTTCCTGTCAGTGGGAACTTGAAAAGAAACCTAATCTTTAAGGCTCTTCTAACTTGGAACTTTTCACTGATTGGCCTGCCTCCATCTGAGTGGATTAATTAGTTTTTTCAGTGGAACCACTGCGTGTAGCTGGCACACATACAGGGCTCTATATTGTGGTCCAGGTCCATGAGGAGATTGGGACACACGTGGGCACCACAGAAGAGCTGATAATTAGCATGCATTTAAATCAAGAGTCTCTAAATATTTGTTTAGCATTTATTCGGCAGAAACGCAGGAAACTACATGGAGACTTGGAAGAAAAAAGGGACATTGGGGGCAGCCTTCAACCTCTTTGTTAACATTTCAAGTGGTTTAACTGCCTCTGCACTCGCTCTCTCCCTTCTGCAAAAGTGAGGCTCTGCAGAGAAATGGGACCGTGCTTCTTAGGCCACTTGGTGACATCTAATGTGAACACCCCATGTCCCTCAGAAGTCTTACCCACTTCTTCCCCAAGTGTCACACGAAAATATCCATCCAACGATATACTCCTGAATCCCAAGGAAAGTCCCCGAGAGCACGGTGCCTTCATATTGTTACACATGCCGGGCCATTTGGGTGACCTTTTCAGTGGGCAACACACAGTTGTCCAGTCTGTGCAGACCAACCCGAATGTCTCTCTGAATTCCATGAAAAGGTTTCCCTAAAAGATAAAGAACCTCACATTCACATTTCTTTTCTAAACCAAAGCAGGTTCAATCCCAAATCCCAGTAAATCCTTCCTAAAATGGGAATTGTGTAGCTGACCTGCTGTATGATTGATCTCTTTCAGGCTGGATGTTTCTCTCAGTGCTAGGGACACAAAACTGAGGACATCAAGGTCCCCAATTCACACCCTAGATTGATCACTGGCTGATTACAGTCACATTGATTTGACCGAATGCCCAATGCCCAAATGACAGTAGCATTGTAGCCCTTCCCACGTTCACTTTAAGAAGAGCAGTATCCAGTGTGATTAGTCAAGTGTCAGTCCTGCTCCAAGAGTGTGGTTGAGAGGGCTCGAGGGATTCTGAGAGGCAGGAGGGGCTTCCCTTGGTGAAGCAGTCATTTGCAGCCTTCAGAGGGCTGGGGGAGTTTGTGTGGAATCTGGAATTTCATGTAAGTCTGTATTTCAGCATCTTACTTGGTGATCACACGCTGCTCTCTCTACAGTTTGTGGTGTGGTTGCCTCACCACATTCACACCTGCCTGTGCAGACGGCCTGCATGATGCGAATGTGGTTTGAAATTTGTGCAGAGTTCATCCAGGCCCTCAGCCTTGCCCCTTGTCTTTGATCTCAAAGCCAGCCGAGGAGAAAACCTGTGGCTATTTCTAAGTGTAACAGGAGGTGAACATTACAAAGCAATGCTCAAGAAAGAAAGAAAAAGAGAAAAACAAACTTTCTTTAAAGAACATGGGCTCAACTTCTATCCATTTCAGGGATGTCCTAGGCCAGAGCAGTGTAAAGGAAGGAGGCAGGGTGGGGTGGGGGAAACGCCCCTGTGGAGGGAACATCTCCCCTGTGTCACATTGTTCCACATTTAGTGGGGAAGCTGAAATGTTTCTCAGGGTTCTGGAGAAACTGGGTGGGAATGGAGGACAGAGGAAAAGATGCTTCTGGAAATGTAGGAGAGGCCAGGCAACAGAGAAGCTTCTGTGCGCCCACCCATCTGAAGAAGTTCGGTTTGTTCATGAAGGTAGTGGGGAAATATTGGAGGGTTTAATTAGAAGAGGGACATGTTTCTTTTTTCAACCTAGCTGTTATTATAAATATATACAATTTTTACCCTGCCTTTCAATGTGATAATGTTTTATAAATTTTTTAAGTTAACACAAAAGCATTAAATGTAAACTTTAATGCTAGCCCACTAAGAAAACTTAATTCTTCAGTTGCTAGAAGTTCATATTCTTTTATCATATATATTGAATCATCCATTTACTCCTCTCTGGCCTTCCAGACTATGATGTCTTTGGTGTCAAGGACTGAATCTTCTTTTTACTTAAGCTTTATCATCTAGTGTAGAGCTCAAAATAAATAGAAACTAAACCAGACATCTTCCCACCAGTATCTTCCCAGGGTTTTTAGAGGATTCTCCTTCCAGTATTTCAACCTCGGAAGGAGGCCTTTTCTCTCTGCGCCTTGAAGTATTCTGTCACTGTGGGGTCCTCAGCCCTGTATATTCAAGCATCCAGTGAACCGGGTCAAATCAACTCAAGGAATAGTTTTGACTTCTAACCATATGATACCCACTGAGCTGAGGATTAAGGTCTAGAAAGAAGGCACCGCCTCTCCTCCTCCCACAGCACACAAACGGTGAGGTGCGCATCGTGTACCTGTGATTAAACAGCAGGCTGAACGGTCCAGGCACCCAGTTCAGTTTTGCCTTCTGAATAGATTCATCCAACTTCACAAGGCAAAGACCTTTTTTTCCCTTTCTTATCCCACGTGGGGCTAATGCGGAGAGAGTGCAATTGTGCGTGAAACTGACATCAAGCTCCTTTCTCCTGAAAAACAGGAAGTCGTCCACGGCTCCTTCTCCCTTTCTGCTTCCTTTTCTCTGTGTAGTTCGCCAAGCTTGTTCCATCTGGGCTACCCCACTACCTCCCCGGGGATCCAGTCTGTGAGGATCAATCCTGATCTCACTTAGAACCCCAGGAAGAGATCTCCCAAAGAGGAAGAAAAAAGACTCTCTTGCACTTAACATTTTTAATCTACACCAAAGCAGACTCATTCCCAAACCCCAGTAAATTCCTTCTAAAAAGGGAGAAGTCACACACCTTTTCCCTTTTTATGAATTTGTTACTTTTAAAAGTATTACAACTTACAGGATGTGAAGAGATGACCATTTTATTTTTTTTTTAAAAATCTGTCAAAGGGAATAATGACATTCCAAGAAGGGCGGCACACGAATTAATTTGGGGGCCATCTGAAGAAAGGTGAAGTTAATACAGGGAAGAGAATCTCAGACAGGGAAATTAAAGCCACCATGCTTCCGGCTTCTTGAGGCAGCCCCTCGGAGTTCATTAATCACCTGCGAGAGGATTACAAAATGGGTTGTGTGTCTTACTTCTCGCACAAAAAAGGAAGAACCACAGTGTGAATCTATTTTAAGGGCAGAAATTGGCTTGGAGAAAATTGATGAGATGCTGGGAATAAAAGAAAACAGAAGGATGAAAACTTTCTCACTAAGTAGGAGGGTAACTACTTGAAATAACAACCTTAGAGTTGGCTAATGCAATCACAATCTGAGTCCAGGACAAAGCTAGGGATGTCTTTCCTCCCTCTCCCCCTTTCCCTCTCACCAGTGGGTAAATATGCATATATGGCAGGGAGGGACTGTTCCAGGAATGGAGAACATAGAACGAGATCTGTAGTCTCAAGTATTAATTCATAAGGAGTAAGAGGGGAGAATTGGGGGAAGGGAAGAAGTAGAAACAGAAGACAAAAATTCTCAATAATTGGATGGTCTAGAAAGTGATGCCTTAACAGGCCTGTCTAGTCCTTAGCCAGGAATGAACCAAAGGGAGAAATTCGTTTGATGTGCCCGAGAGGAACAGAGGAGGTGGGACAGAGCAATCAAGATGGTGAGATGCTACACTTCACAGTGGCACTCTTCACCCAAGTCACAAAATGTTCCGTGTAAATTCCTTGCGAAAACAGTAAAGGAGCCGAGTTCTATGCACAGAATATCCTGGAACACGACAGAAACGGTATGCAAAAGGCCAGCAGAGACCAGGGAGGAGCCACAGAGGAGGAGCAGCACGAGGCCACAGCACAGGCCAAAGCTAGAAAAGCTTTGCATATCACAGGCCACTAATTGGGGTGCAGGCTGAGTGTGGCCAGATATGCAAGAGCCAGGGCTTCTAGGCTGCATTAGGATTTCACGTTCAATCAGTCATAGGGGAGCATTGGAAAGTCCATAAACCCATCATGTAAGGATACAAGAAAGCAATACACTTCAAAGCCCAACACACCTGATGGTCGATCAATAACATCACACATGGGAAGCGCTTTATATCACATATAATCAGGGTCCTGGGATCCCCAGAGTCTATAGACAGTTATTAAGGAAATCCATAAACTCCCTGAAATATATGTAAATAACTCTGTGTATTTCAAACTTATTACCCTGCATACTCCACTGCCTCCCACCAACCTGCACTTGGAACTTTAGTGAATACTGAGTCTGATTTTGTTGCCATTTAAAACATTAAACATTTTGTTGCCATTAAAACAAGTTAAGTTCTTAATTGGGATCAGATTCTACTAATAATTTCTGAGATTCCAAACATTCCCATTCCATCCACTCATTCCATCCCATCCAGTACAGTGGTATAAATATCTCTGCCTGGCAGTTGGGAGCACTGACTTCACAGTGATCCAGTCTCACTGCTTTCGGTGACATAGTGGGTTTTGTATTTAGGTCATGTTCTCCATTCCTCCATTATCCTGTCCCAGAGGAGAAGTGGGAGACTCTCCAAGAGGCCAAGGATTTTTTCCATGCTTCTAGTTGAAGCAGCTTCATCCAGGAAGCCAGTTGAATTGTTATTGCAATATCCATCAAATCATATTGCAGTTCGAATCCTGCAGAGGAAGGCGTCTCAGATCATGGCTTTATTACTGGGAACAGAGATCAGCAGAACGCATACAACACACCAGAAAGAACAAAGTCACAGGGGACTTTTGAGATTGCCCACTTCTTGGCTCCCCCAAGAGAGGTAACATCACACCTTTCTGAAACTTCACAGGGTCCTCTGCTTTCTTGTCTCCAATGGGTGCTCTTTCCACTTGCTTTGGAAATAGCCATAGAGGAAATTCCTCAGAAAGAATGAAAAGAGCTTCAGCATTCAGAAATATGCCCTCCTATGATGGTCTGTGCTTGTGCCTAGCATGGTGTGGGTGCCCCTGGGGAGAGCAAACCCTGGAGACAACCTCAGGGCCACTAACATAAGGGGAAGACCTGTCTAGACCCCACTGGAATTCCATCATCAAACTGAGGATGAAGACATGTCGGCTGGAGTATTTCCTTAGCACCTGGTTGGACAGAGTTGACTAGAATGACATTTTGCTAACTATTGCTTAGTTGGAATATGGGCACAGTTCACTAGTTCAGCATTTTTAAGGCAAGGAAAGAAGAAATAGAACAAAAGAATTTTTATGAAAGAACCACCACAAAGGGGGAATTGTTCTTTCTGCTTGAAGAGAGAGGATGACATAGCAAAGCTTCAAGCCCCACAGAAGGACACCTGAAGACATTTAAGAAGTGGCTTAATAGCAACTTGATTGGCCATTTGTCACGTATTTATCATCTAAGTGACAGTTACAAGAGAGTAGCTATAACTATTAAAGAAAAGCAGCATCCCGAAAGAACAGGACCCAGCAGCTCTACCGTGCTTCTCAAGCGGCATCAGTATTCCGGGGAGTTGTTAGAAATGCAAATTCTCAGGCCCCTCCCCAGACCTACTAAATCAGATACCTTGAGGGCAGGACCCAGCAATCTATTTTAACAAACTCTCCAGGAAATTCTAATGTATGCTATAGTTTGAGAATTCTGCTTTAAAACACAATAGGAAAGTCTGTCCGATTCAGAGTCAGACACAGGTTTGGGGTCCTGCTTTTAACACTAACTCATGTTCAACTTTGGCCAAGGTTGTCTTTTGAGTAGGGTGACCAAATTTTAACATCGGTAAGGTGGGACAACATGGGGGGGTGGGGGAGGGGCAGGGACGGGGCAGGGCAGGGCCTGACAACAATGCAAACTTTGATTAGCAGTTCTCGATAATCACTTCTCAGCAATTATTTGTTAGTATTACAGTTTAACATTATAAAATTAACAAAAATAATATAAAACTCATATTCTGGTGAAATAGCCACATGGCAGCCAAAAACCATATATTCCCTTCTTGTTCTCCCACCCATTAGTGCATTCTTTCCAAAAATCGGGACTTTTTTAAAATGCCACGGGATGTGGGACAAATTGTTGAAAAGCGGGACTGTCTCGCCAAAAGGGGACATCTGGTCACCTTACTTTTGAGCCACAACTTCATTCTACTCTATGGGGATGATAATGGAAATAACAGGGCTTCAGAAAGGAAATAAACATGCAGTTCTTGCACCTGGTAACTGCTCACTCAGTAAATGATAGCTTTCATTGGGATCGTTCAACAGAAGGGAAGACCTGGGGGATTTAATCACCTCAGACTATGGTTTTGGCGGCTGTCCTGTTAAACTAGTCCCATATCTGAGCATCATTCCTTCCAACTTCTGAAGAAGCTTACTTTCTCAGAGAATGAAGGACCTTATCAGGATTCCCTGGGTGTCAGTTTTAAAAACAGAAATTTCTTGTGTTCAAATCAAACCTACTGAATCGGCGTCTTGTGAAGTGTGGTCTTCATGTCTACAAGTTGAAAAACTCTATACCTCACACCTCCTGGGTAAAGGGCTCAACTACAACTTGGATTTTTATAACCTAATTATTTATACCCACATACTCATCTGAACTTTTAAAAGTTCTCCCAAGTGATTCCTCAGAAGTCTAAAGTATTAGAGTAATTGGTTAAAATGAAGAGATGAGACTCCGATGGGCTGTGGCTTAGTGATGGCAGCCGCTCTCCTGCTGCCCGAGGCGGAAGGCAGGCAGATGCATTGTCTCAGCATCACCCCGGTCAGCAGAGCCAAGAAGTGGAAGGTTCTGTGAACTTTGCTCACCTGTTCAGCACCCTCACCAATGGTGGCTAATAGGCTGCTGGCAGGAGTCCTTTTATTTGGCCGATCTGGAACTGAAGTAATTTTATTGATTGGTGAGGGGAAATATTTTGGGTGGTAGCAAAAAGGAACTGAATTAATGGAAGCCTGTTATTATAGATGTTTGAAGTAGAAAATGCTAGAGTTTTTTTCATGGAAGGTATAGCGCCTCTTTATGCCGTGCCTCACGCTGTCAGCACGGCATGCAGCTCAAAACCTTGATGTTTTCTGTCCTATTCCTCTCCAGGTCACCATTTAAGTGTGCCCAGTTTGAGAATGAGATAATTAAAGCAGAAAGGGATTCAGTTACTTTTCCAGACTCACAGCCAGGAAAGTGGAGAGCTAAATTTCCAACCTAGGAAGTGTGACTGATGGCCACCTCAGAGTTCTAAAGCCTTGCCACGCCAAGAACAGTTTCTGGACTAGTACCGTTCCCGCACTTTCAAGAAATGCACAATCTCCCTGATTAGAGACGATGAGTGTTTCTTCATGTATTTATTGGCCATTAGTCTGTCTTCTTTCAAAAACCTTCTGCTCATGTCTTTTGTCCACTTTTCTATGGGGTTATTTGATTTTTTTTTCTTGCTGATTTACTTGAGTTCTTTATAGACTATTTATAGACTCTGGCATATCAAAACCACAATGAAGTGTCACCCAAAACCCCCAAACAACAGATGCTGGTGTGGATGTGCAGAGAAAGGAACACTCATACACTCTTTGTGGGACTGCAAATTAGTACAACATCTATGAAAAGTGGCCTAGAGATACTTCAAAGAACTAAAAGTAGACCTACCCTTTGATCCAGCAATCCCACTACTGGGTATTTACCCAAAGGGGGAAAAGGGGCATTTTATTGAAGACACAAGAACTTGAGTGTTTATTGCAGCACAATTCACAATCATAAAGATGTGGATCAACCAAGTGCCCATCAATACATGAGTGGATTAATAAAATGTGGTATAGGTATACCATGGAGTACTAGTCAGCCATTAAAAATGATCCAGGTCATGGAAGAAGCCCAAGAGCCCATCAATCCACGAATGGATCAATAAACTGTGGCATATGTACACCATGGAATACTATGCAGCCCTAAAGAAAAACGAAGATTTTACCTCCTTTGTGTTTACATGGATGGAACTGGAAAATGTTCTTCTTAGCAAAGTATCACAGGAATGGAAGAAAAAGTATCCAATGTACACAGCCCTTCTATGAAACTAATATATACTT
>CAUYTI010055426.1:0-22843 GCA_963575145.1 Galago senegalensis
CATATCCTGGTGAAATAGCCACATGGCAGCCAAAAACCGCATATTCCCTTCCCGTTCTCCCGCCGTTCCCTAGCTTGTCATGCATTCTTTCCAAAAATCGGGACTGTCCCGCCAAAAGCAGGACGTCTGGTCACTTTACTTGTCCAGCTACTTCATGATGATGTCACAAATGCCACATGAAATGGTGTGTATAGATACTTAGGAAACGGACAGCATTGTAGAGATTTAAAGTGAGATTATAGGATGTTTATATTAATGAAAAATTCATGGCTCTTGGCATTTACCAGCAGCAAGAGGATGATTCAGGAGAAGGAGAGGATGATGCCGAGGTCCAGCAGGAATGCCTGCATAAGTTTTCTACCCGGGATTATATCATGGAGCCCTCCATCTTCAACACTCTGAAGAGGTATGTGAGAAAGGTGTTGGTACCGGGAGGAGAGTGGGGCGAGTCAGAGAGCGTTTAAGTGATGGACCTAGAAGATGAGGCGTGAAGTGAGAACAGGACGAAGGGCTTAGAGGGTTCCCTCTGCCCCGTCAACAATCTGAAAGCCTAGTTGATTACCTTCCTCCTTCCCTCCTTGTCCACCCAGGCTCGCGGTCGTGGTGTAATTGCTGCTTTGTCACTTTCCCTAGGTATTTTCAGGCAGGAGGGTCTCCAGAGAATGTCATCCAGCTCCTATCCGAGAACTACACTGCTGTGGCCCAGACTGTGAACCTGCTGGCCGAGTGGCTTATTCAGACAGGTGCTTTGTGGGTGGCCCCTGTCCTGGCTAGTCACTCCCCCATCCCCAGTTTTTAAATACTCCTTTGGATCATTGTAATACTGAGAACTGGAGATGCCTTCTTTGTTTTCCTGGTTTTTAAGAGTCATATAAGTAAGAACTGAACTTTTTACTCAGTTTTATCTGTTTGACTCTTACCTTTGATTTAATAATTGAGGTTTTCTGATAGCCTGCAAACGTGATTCTCATTGAGCTGTTTTCCCTACCATGTGTAGAATTATAGGATTATACAGTATATATTCAGTGTGTCATTTTCAAGATGTCCATTATAGCAAGTAGTAAATGATGGATAATCAGTCCTGGAGGTGATTATGGCTTTTAGCTAATATGATAAAAGTAGAGCCTTCCTGTAACTCCACTGAACTGGGGAGAGATGACATCACTGAAGGAAGTGCCGTCAGGACGAGCTGATTCAGTGTGTCTCTTCTGACTGGCATCTGCTCCCTGGCTGGGCAGGGATATGTTTTCCATCCACCCGTCGGTTTTGGACGTTTGTCTTTTGTCAAGCGAGTGAGATCTTACGGCTGTTGCCCTCCTTCCATGTGGATGGGGTGGACTGTCCTTGTCTACTCCGCTCTGGGCTCTTCCTTGAGTCTTACTACTGAATGTATTTAATGACTGTTTTTAAGGGTTTCAAAATTTTTTATAAGTGATTAGAAGCAATTCCATAATATGTGCTTCTCATGGAGACTTTGGCTTTTTTCTAAAGCAATGTAATGAATTTGAGAGATTGCCATTGTCTATTTGCTTTTGTTTTTTTTCAGGTGTTGAGCCAGTGCAGGTTCAGGAAACTGTCGAAAATCACTTGAAGAGTTTATTGATCAAACATTTTGACCCCCGCAAAGCAGATTCTATTTTTACTGAAGAGGGAGAGGTGAGAAATTATTTCTCTTTGTGTGGTGTCAGTTCCTGGGGTCTTTTTCTAATTCCTTGTGTACAGTGAAGTGTTACATAAGTATTATAAGAACTGGGTACTAAATCAGAGTGTGAGACTAAAGTTGCATAGAGTTAGAGCTGCCCTTTACACTCAGTGAAATAAGATGTGTTCACAGGAGAGGAACACAGGTGCTGGGTGGAGAGGAGGGACAGTAGGTTCTTACCTGTTTGCAAACTCAAGCTAACTCTGGACCACAGCTCTTGGAGTGGTTTGCTGTGTGTTCATTTGGATCCTCCAAGAAGCACATGCCAATACTAGATGTGCGAGTGATTATGGAGGAGACAGCTGTACGGGAAGGTGGGTAAGGGCTGGAGGTGTCAGGATACAGAGCTGACCCTTGAGGGCAAGAAGAAGGAAGGAAGGTTGGTGGGGAGAGTTTCTGCCATGTCAATGGGGAGTCTTTAAGCCATAAGTGCCCATCCTGGGAGTCCAAGTCCCCTGGACAGGCCTGCTTCAGAGCTCCTGCTGTGCTGAGTCAGTGGCTGGGGGAAGCCATGGGGAGCCTGGCCTTGGCACAAATGGGATGGCAGGTCCAGAGCACAGCTCCCAAGGCCATCAGTCCTATAGGAGGAGAGATGAGGGACACATTTTCAAGGCCATTACACATGGCGATGGGCCAAATCATCTGTACCACTTAAATGGCCTTTTTCTCTTTTGCCAAGGCCCAAGGGCATACAGGTGCTATAGCATGAGCTCCTTGTGTGTGTGAAGTGACCCTGCCACACTTCTCAATGGCTTCTGAGTGTCTCCTGGGAAGTGCCTTTTAGTCCCCTCTTGGGTTGAGTCACATCTTCTGAATTTGGTGAGTGGACATCCAGGGCCCTCCTTAGCTACTCAGCCAGTTGTGAGGCCATGACCAGCTCTGGATCTGTTTTCGGGAGCTACACCCTCATGGCAGCTCTTCCAGCACGGATATTCTGTGATTGTTTATAAACTTAATCTTCACTTGAGCTAAAGCTAGGTTGGTTGGTTTGTTTCTTTGTTGGCAGACTCCAGCCTGGCTTGAACAAATGATCGCTCATACTACATGGAGAGATCTTTTTTATAAACTGGCTGAAGCTCATCCAGACTGTTTGATGCTTAACTTTACTGTTAAGGTAGGAAGAGTACTAGAATTAGAGAAAGATTAAAGTGTGTATGAACGAGGGTTACTTTTGGTTGTTTGGTGATCTGTTCATCCTTTGAAAATTCATCTTTGCTGTTTTGGTGAAGGTCTTCGTTGTTTCCCTTTATAGTAAGGCTTAGAGAGAGATAAGAAAAACATAAAATTTGTATCTTTGCTTTTGGATCAACACTGACTATTTTAGAACTTAGAAGGGACGTTTTCATAGTTTGTTGTGTTCTGTGCGGAGCCTTAACCATGTCTGGTTGATCTCCCTCTTTGCACGGGTGAATAGCCCGAGAAGCAGTGGGTAACCTGGGTCACAAACCTAGGTGGGAGCAGTGGGCACTAGAGGAAAGGTGTGGGCCATCTGAGACTGGTGCCTGCTTGTTGGCTGGGACACTGGGAGGCAGCTTTCTGTGGGGCGGTCACATGCTGACTCACTGACTGGTTTTTGTGTGGTAGCTAATTTCTGATGCAGGGTACCAAGGGGAGATAACCAGCGTGTCCACAGCATGCCAGCAGCTGGAAGTGTTTTCTAGAGTACTTCGGACCTCTCTAGCTACAATTTTAGATGGAGGAGAAGAAAACCTGGAAAAAAATCTCCCTGAGTTTGCTGTAAGTGCCCTACTGTGTGAATTTCACATGGGAAGGGGCTGTCTGGGTCTTGCACCTTAATGACGCCTTTTCTGTAGGGCAGTGCTTCTCAACCTTCCTAATGCTACGACCCACAGGTTGAGAACCGCTGCTGTAGGGCCTTAGGGCAGTGTTTTTCAGCCTCTTCTATGTCCTGGCACGCTTGAACCTATAGTTAAACTTCTGCAGCATGCTTAAATTGTGTTGATCAAAGAAAAGAGTAAAAAAAAAGAATATACTCACTGTGCTTTGAACTTCTCTTAAAAAAGTTTAATTAGTGATCTTTAAAAATGTTCACGGCACTGCTTCAAAGAGCCTCCATTTCAGAAGGTGCCTTCCAGGGTGATGTCCCTGCCTCAGAGCTGCTGAAGTTTGGCCCTGGTGCACTTGTCAGTGCTGAGGCAGTGACACAGCCCCTCTCTCTGCAATCTTGCAGAAGATGGTGTGTCATGGGGAGCACACGTACCTGTTTGCCCAGGCCATGATGTCCGTGCTGGCCCAGGAGGAACAGGGGGGCTCTGCCGTGCGCAGGATTGCTCAGGAGGTGCAGCGCTTTGCCCAGGAAAAGTGAGTCCCTATTTCTGTTGCCCTGTCCCCCAGTGCTCCCCTCAGAATCCCTCCCATGACCCTCGTTCCATAGCCAAGGCTTCTAGCCCCTTGTGTTTTGACACGTAAGCAAACTTCCTTTTATCCAGTAGAGCTGGACAACCAGAGTGGTTGTGAACACGTGGAGGGCCTGCTTTCTGCAGTGTTGCTTTGATGGCTGTCTGGTGAAGTACTGGGTTAGTGTCAGTCTGCTGGGTTTACAGACTGTGCTTTCTTAGCTTGGGGCTCGCTTATAGCAGTGGCAGTCCTGAAGTAGCTGTTCAGTAATCCAGGTGTTGCATTGTCATGCGTGTCTTACAGAACAAAATGAGCTCTTAATAGCTTTATTTTCTACTACTAATAGACTCTTAATAAGGTACTTAAAAAGTTTGTGATTCTTTTTATAGAGTTAGCCAGGTATATTTGAATTATTCTTATCTAGTTTGTCTAAATGTTCTTTTCATGGGTCAATATACCAATGGATGACAGAAACATGGGAAACAAAAGGGTCCGAACAATCCAAAGCATTAAATGTAAATAAGAAAAGAAAAAGAAAGAAGAAAATGCTGCCTTGTTAATGATCAGATATGTGGTTTTTCCCATCAAGAGGTCACGATGCCAGTCAGATCACACTAGCCTTAGGCACAGCCGCCTCCTACCCCCGGGCCTGTCAGGCCCTCGGGGCCATGTTATCCAAAGGCGCCCTGAACCCTGCTGACATCACCGTGCTCTTCAAGATGTTCACAAGCATGGACCCGCCCCCCGTGGAACTGGTAAGTTTCCACGTTAGTAAGATGGGATGCCCCACTGCCAGCTGGGTGGGTTGCTTTGGAAAGTCTGTTTATCTGATTCTCGTCGGTCAGTGAGTGCAGATTCCTGTTGAGATGTTTCCATTCCTTTTCCTGGCCCTTCCTTATCACGCTGACTCTTGAAACATGTTAGAGCCCCTGCTGCCTCAAGAGCCCTTCAGGGTATATGTAACTGAGCCTGCCAGCTCCTACCACCCTGTGCCACGTGTTTCCGCAGATCCGGGTGCCAGCCTTCCTAGACCTGTTCATGCAGTCGCTCTTTAAGCCAGGGGCTAGGATCAACCAGGACCACAAGCACAAGTACATCCACATCTTGGCTTACGCTGCAAGTGTGGTTGAGACCTGGAAAAAGGTAAGGTACTATCGATGCTGAGAATTTGTGGACTTTTAGGAGAATGGTGTCCTCCTCTGCTTGGGTATTATTTGGGAATTTTGTTACAAGAAATCTTGAGCCTGTCTAGTGAACAGAATGTCTTTTCTACTGTTTGTGCATAAAATAGTGACAGTGCTAAACATCTCAAGAAGACATCTCAGAACAGTCTATACTTTTCTGTAAACTGTAATTGGAAGTGTGACCAAAGAAATGAAACTAATTTCCATAAGCTACACACAACAGTCTTGTTGGTTTTGAGTTTCTATACACTGTGTGACTGTAAAGTTTGACAATTAAATTAACTTTCAACTTGAGAAATAGGGGAAGTGATTTGCCGAGAGAAGTGGCAGATACCGGCATACTCTGACAGGAGGGACGTGTGCTCTGTTAAGGTTTGTCACCTGTGTCTTTTCAGAACAAGCGAGTGAGCATCAATAAAGATGAGCTGAAGTCAACATCAAAAGCCGTTGAAACTGTTCACAATTTGTGTTGCAATGAGAACAAAGGGGCCTCTGAACTAGTGGCAGAATTGAGTACACTTTACCAGTGTATTAGGTAAGGAGATTGAAATATTTCTAAACTTAATTCTTTGGGGAGGCGGTGGTTTGAGTTTTCACAGTAAAAGCTCAAATAGTAAAAGCTTTTGAGATACTTATTCATTTCTTTTTTAAAAAATGTATGTAGAGAATTTTAAACAGTTTTAGCAGCATGAGTAATTTTCAGGTGTTTATTTGCCAGAAATCTGTTCCGTAAATCCTCACAAATTAGACTAAGGAAAGAAAGACTGGCCAGAAATACACAAATTGATTTTAGGAAAAGTGTCTCTTTGTAGTAAAAGTTATCCTAACAAAATCTTGCTTGGATAGAAATGATTTGTGATCATGCTAATTATGTAAATAGATGTATCCTAGAACGAGTGTGTCCTCTTAGGCATTTAAATCTTTCCCCTATTAATTTGTACTGGGGATGAATAAAGCTAAACTTTAATAAAGGTTCACTTTAACAGGGAGTCCACCAAACTCCCTGTTTCACATTAATACTCCTTTCCTTTTAAGGAAAATGGTTTATGGTGAGCTGAGAACTGAATTCTGCTCCTCGCACTGCGAGTCTCATCGAGTGTCTGTGAACAAGCGGCCCTGGCAGAGTGTGGTGCAGGGCGGATTGATGGGGCTGAGTTCCTTTAAACGTCCCAGCCCTTAATGCTTTCCTAGAGCATCTTGGTATTTTCTTAAGGGAAGCGCTGTGCCTTGTCTGCCTGCAGGTTTCCAGTGGTGGCAATGGGTGTGCTGAAATGGGTGGACTGGACCGTATCAGAGCCAAGGTACTTTCAGCTGCAGACGGACCACACACCGGTGCACCTGGCGCTGCTGGACGAGGTGAGGGGGGGCGGAAGGGCTGTTTATTTTGGCACTTCCATTGCGTCTGCTCAGGGAGTTCAGAGGATACTCTTTTCAAAAATAGTAATTTCTCTCCTAAATGAGGATTTTCCTTTCTAAGAATCATGTTTCGTTGACTGCATACATTTCTCAGTTTTTACCAAGTGTTACTGGAAGTATGGGGCATGGCATAGAAGCTGGCAGGGCCCTGGTTAAGGGTCTAGGACTGACCCTGTCAGCAGTAAGCTGTCTGGCAGCTGTGACAGTGACAGTGGTTCTGTGTCCTGAGAGTGACCGCACTGCTTAGCGAGCCTTTCTGTGACATGTTTGTAGATCAGCACCTGCCACCAGCTCCTGCATCCCCAGGTCCTCCAGCTGCTTGTTAAGCTCTTTGAGACTGAGCATTCCCAGCTGGACGTGATGGAGCAGGTGAGCGGCAGCCCTGGGGCTCATTGGGGTCTGGGGGTGGACGCCGTCCTAACCAGCCCCTCTGCCCTCTTCCATAGCTGGAGTTGAAGAAGACCCTGCTGGACAGGATGGTTCACCTGCTGAGTCGAGGTTATGTACTTCCTGTTGTCAGTTACATCCGAAAGTGTCTGGAGAAGCTGGACACTGACATTTCACTCATTCGCTATTTTGTCACTGAGGTCAGCAATGCACTGTTGGTTTCATGTTTCACACTGTTTACGCTAGCACTGCCCTTTTTGCTTGATATAGTTCATTTTGTACCGAACTCTGAGAACTACTTTCTGATAGATAATCTTGGTGATGTCAATAACAGATAACCAGTTTACCAACCACCTGCAGGAACTATATTATGTGTTTTACCTACATTGCCACCCTAAGTATCTTATGTTGGACACTGGTGGTGTCACTAGGGAAGCTGGGGGCCGGGGTGTGTTTTCTCTCAACTGATTGCATTTCCCCAGAACATTGCACAGCACCTCCCCAGGCTGTGTGGCAGGGTGACCTGTGCTGTCCCCGCAGGTGCTGGATGTTATCGCTCCTCCCTACACCTCTGACTTTGTACAGCTTTTCCTCCCGATCTTGGAAAATGATAGCATTGCAGGCACCATTAAGACAGAAGGTGAACATGACCCTGTGACAGAATTCATAGGTAAGGCTGAGAAAAGTGTCTTTGCCACAGCAGTAAGTGTCATTTTTTGCCTCCTACTTCTAACCCGATATCTGTTTTCCTTCTCTTAAAGCTCATTGCAAATCTAACTTCATCATGATGAACTAATTTGGAGCATCCTGCAGAGCTGAAGCAGAACATTCCAGATCAGTTGTGGAAAAACCTTTCCCAGAAGCTGTTGTTTTAAGTCAGCATCTTGGAAATGGGTTCTGCTGGGAGGAGGTGGGTAACTGTTTTAAAAAGGACGGTTTTAGCATTACAAGGGAAATGCTAAAAGGAGGAGAGAGGCAATACCTCTCCTCTCTGTGTTATGCCCAGTACTGCCCGCCCAGTACTGCCCCTGAATCTTCAAGGGACTGGCTCTGTTACCTCTCAGGGTGGACCCAGCTGGTGGGAACTCAGAAACTGACACCTTGCCCTGAACCACTTTCAAAGGTGACCTGAGTTTTCTCACAAGAATCTGTTAGTTGGTTTCATTATTATTTTAATTTGCTAAGAACAATAAATTTTTTAAAAGGCTTCTGATGGGTTGTAGGTGCTGATGCTGTTGTTTTTGTGTGTGAATGAGGCTCACTCGGGCATAGTCCGGTGTGAAGCTGGGTCTTTTATTCATCACGTTGACAATCCCCCTCCCCCACTGATTCCAAAGAGACATAAGAACTGGTGCTACATTTGAACTCTTTTACCTTTTAAATGGCAAGATACCAAACCTTCCTCTGAAGGCTGAGGTCTGAGATTTCCTGTCCTGTGGATCACTTCCTCACTAGGTGGCTGGCAACAGTCACTGTATAGTGTTCAGGGCCTCCCACTTCAGCTCTTTTCAGGAATGCTCTTTCAGCCAGGACCCTCATCCTCACGTTGGCAGGTGCCCCTTCCAGGTATCCAGAACCTTCCCAGCTGTTCACTATTGACGTTCAGTCTCAGTTTCTTTCAGTCAGCCTGGTGCACATAACGATAGGATCCCCTCTGGTCGTGGTTCATGATACCATTTCTGAAAACACTGCTTTTCCAGGGACGTCACCTTAAACAATGGGATCCCCGTATGTACAAGAGTTCTCAATAGCAAGGTTGTAACTGGCGCCCTGCCCTCCCTTGTAGGTGCTGGTCACTATCTTCATCCAGCCTCTCTCACCCTGTGGGTAGAAGTGAGATGGTCACAGCATGCAGTTCCTCCTCCTCTGAGTACACAGACCCTGCCGTTTGCTCCCACCCCTCAGCCCAGCCTTGGAGGATGGGCAGCCACCCTTTACCCTTCCCATGCCCTCTACTTGGAAATACCTTTCGTGAATCATTTCACTTGGTTAACATTTAACATAAGGGCCCTCTATGCCAAAAGCTAATTAACGTAACAAAAAATGTTGATTCTAGACCTAATAACTTACCCATCTAGTGATATCCCATTTGTAACATCCAGTAAAGAAAATTGGCATTTCATCACTTTCTCATTAACTATTACAAAATGGGGGTAAATGGTGAAATGTCCACGTCTTAGATATTAATGGATAATACTAAGTCTCAAAAATTAAGGCTGTGGCAGTGGATTTAACTAAACTCAAAATTTTCCCCTACATTGTTTTACCATGGGAGCCCAAGGCTGTGACAGGAGAAAGTGGGGCAGTTATGCAGGAAGGAGGCAGAGAACTTGCACCCTTTCCAGTGCTGCTTGACCAGTGGTTTCTCCAGGAAGCTCTCGCAACGTTTAGAGTTTGGGTTGGTTATGTGGGAGGTTGGGTGGGGGTGTCTAGTGGCTACAAGGGCCAGGGTTGCTGCTAAACACCCCACAGTACACAGAGCGACGGTTTGCATGCAACAGTCACTTGTGCCATGGCTGAGACTCTGAGCTGGAGCAAATAAGCCTTGTGCTTTTAGCTGAAAGTCAACAGAACCATTCAACTGAGAGAAATATCAATTCTTATGACCTTAAGAGAGTGAAAACATCTTACCCATGGTTCACCCCATGAATTCCGGACAATCCAGTATTCAGTCCCATTGCTGATACCCCATCCAGCCACGGAAACGACATGGTTTATTTCAGGGTTCTCTTGGTACTCAGCATAGATGCCCCCGGTGTACCTGACCATCTTGTCTGTGGCCATTATGCCACAGCTGTGGGCAAACAGTTAAAAAGAATTACTGCCCTGAACAGAGAATCTACCTTCATTAGAAACAGTCTTACATTATGGACACAAATAATGGGTATCAGATGATTCTGGGCAAATTGGGCAAGCAAATTGTTATATCGTGTCTTCCCTGTGGAAACAGTCCACCAGCACCACAGCACTCACTATGGCAGATTACTTACAAGCTCAGTTATTGGTCATTGGTTTTACTTGTGAGAAAACTGAAGTTCTAAGAAATGAAATGATGTGGCCGCTGTGTCTCAAGCCCATGAATGAAGTTGGCCAAGGGGTGAAAACCCACATGCCCACCTGCACGCACCCTGGCAAGGCCTCACTGGTGGGACTCCTCACCTGATGGGTCCATTTGCATAGATTTCGGCCATCATCTTCTCCCGCCCAGAGAGGGAGCCGTAGTCGCCCACTTTCCAGAGGGTGTAGTTCTGGATGGCATGGCATTCTTTGAATTCAGTGCATGTCCCACATTGGTTAAACTTGTTACACTCTAGGGGACAGCAGGAAAAGTCAGCAAGAGACTGTCTCTTGATTAGCCAAGGAACAAGCACACCCAGATCCACTCTCACTTAACTTACCATCCATTAGCTAATAACACAAACCATGTTGCTGCTAGGTGCTGTTTAATTATGTTCTTTCAGCTGCAAAGGAGTTATTAAAAGCCCTCCCCAAGGGCTTTTTTGGGGGGGCGGAAATAAGGGGCAGTGCCTGTGGCTCAAGGAGTAGGGTGCCAGCCCCATATGCTGAGGGTGGTGGGTTCAAACCCAGCCCTGGCCGGAAAAAAAAAAAAAGTTAACTGATGACTCCATATGAACCTCAGAGTCAAAGCATTCTATAATACACATACTCTTCTTTGACAATGTGAATGTTACTTTCTTTGCGCATTATTATTATTATTAATGCTTAATATTTTGATGCAGCAATTGTCTGCTTTCTTTCCTGACTGTATTTATCTTTATTCATTCTTTACGAGGTTTTTGTTTCTAGCTTATTCTTTTTTTTTTTTTTTTGGCTGGGGCTGGATTTGAACCTGCCGCCTCCAGCATATGGGGCTGGCGCCTTACCCTTTTGAGCCACAGGCGCTGTCCCGCCCCATCCTTATCTTAAACATTATTATTGTTATTAAATTTTAACCCTTTTTAATTTTGTGAAGGCAAAACGTGGAAACCTAATAACACAAGAATAAGAAGCCCTCCCCAGGCCTTGGCAAAAAAGAAAAGACAAACATTAATTAGCACATAGTAGGTGCTCAAAAGTTAGCCTTTTTTCCTGGGACTGGAGAAGGACATGTTCATAATACTTTATAGCTAAAAATTGAGCATAATCAAATTATTAGCACTTAAGGTGATTCCATTGCTGGCTAGCGAATAAATAGCCCAATATATTTAGTTAAAAATAAAAAGCATGCTCTTGTTTTTGGTTTGAGAGGTATCAAGAATTAGGCTTCAGAAAAACAAAAGGAAAACAAAAAGTGCAGCTCTGAACTCTGCAAGACTCAGTCACTCGCAAGTTCTCGCTGGCGGCACATCCCAGCCCGCCAGCCACCCTCCGCCGCCTTCTTCCCGCTTCCCAGTCACCTATTTCTGTTTCAGTTACACATCTGTCCAAATGCTTACCCCCCAGGACAGTAAAGAGGATTAAATTGTTGACTTAATTTGTTCTTAGACACCAAAGGCTCAGTGTCCAGCACAACAGGAAAATGACAGCTCTGGGGCTTCCTTCGCCCCTACTACAAAGGAAAGACTATTGCAAACAATCTGCTTCTGAGGGGCTCTGTCAGCTCTCAGGCCAGGTGGGGCCATGGGGTCTGGCTCGGCTGCACAAGCCAGTCTGGGATGGAGGGGCGGCATGGCCCCAGGGACCACCTGACTCCAGTGCTGTCTGGCCTTCTCTCATCTGTGGCATCCTTCCCTCTTCTGGGTCTCTGACCCCTGCTGGGGTTGCCACTTAACAGGACTCAACATCAATCTAGGAGAATTCTCTCTGGCTGAACAATAAGGCCCAGGGAGCAAGGCCAGGGAGCCCTGTCCTTGAGCATGAGGTGGTGCGTAGAGCACCTTCTTCCACCTCAGAAGGCACAACTTCTGGAGCCAACCATTCTAGACTGGCAGGAGGCATGGGGTGGCAAAGCACAAGGCCCCCTCCCTTTCCTGCTCCCCACTATCTCACATGGCCTTTTGAGTTGCCCCAGCTCTCTGCTCTGGCTGAGAGTCAGGTGGCTGAAAACTGCTAATCATGGGTTTGGGGTCCAAACTTTTCTTTCTTTAGGTTTCCAAGGAGAATAGCCTGAAAAGAATGTGCCAACCATAGGGACCCCAGGCAAGCTGGGGTCTACTGGTTCTCTACAGCATCCCCCATCAGCTCCAGCCACACGTGGATGCATGTGGCTGGGTCCAAGATGGCCAGAATAGAACCAGGCCGATGCTGCCTCCCAGCTGGGTCCTTTGGCTTCTAGCTTGTAGCATTGCCTTGGCACCAACATTCCTGGAAAACTGACTCTTCTCTCTACAAAGCCCACCTGTGCCTCTCCCCTGTAATGGCTCATAAAACTCCCCAAATGCCAACACATCGGAACCCAAATTCCACATCCAGGCCCTTCTGCCAGGGCCCTTCCACAAGGCTGAACACATGGGCATGATGGGTGCCCACCAGAACTTTCCTATGCCAGGCTGTTTTGATGGTCTTCTCGACAAGGAGGGGCTCCAGCTCCCCTCCCCACACAGTCAAGGTGGCAGAGGGGGCTTCTGCAGGAGGCTGGCCTGGGGACACCACCCCTGACGGTCAGGGGCACCAGCTCTTGAGGGCTGCAATCCCTATGCATCCCCTGCCCCCGTGGCACCCCAGCCAAGTGTGAGGAACATACGGTCAGATCCACATGGGGCTCGTGGCCACCCTTCCCTAGAAAGAGGGCAGAGTGTGGGGCTTGGGCAGAAGCCTACCCTGGTCCTTAGCCTGGTAGTTGTTGCAGGTCTCATCTGGGATTCCGTGTCGGTGGGCATACGCCCACACTGGCAGGTCATTTCCGCCCTCGCAGGAGCCGGCATCACCACAGTCAAGGACATGCTGAACTGACAGCAGGGTGGAGGGCCATGCGCCCTTCCTCTTGATGTTGATGCGATCTGCAACAGTTAGCACTACTGTCAGCACCCACTGCCCACCTGCGTCCCTCTCTGGAGGGGCCTCCCCAATGCTGACCTCTTCTTAGAGGTCTCAGCTCAGCCCTTGTTCTTCAGAGAGGCCTTTCCTGGTTCTCCTTGGGCACTGTCCTGTCTGTCCACACCCCCAACTACAAATGCTGTAAGGGCAGAGCCAGGATAGTGCTGTTGACGCAGTCCAGTCCTGTAAGAAGGACAACTCCACCACCTGTGCCCACCGACACAGAGCCAGGAAAGACACAGTCCCTTCCCCAATGAGGATGGGGCAGGGGGCAGCTCTGTGAACCAGTGCTACCCAAGGAGCCATATTAGCCCCAGAGGGGGCAGGTGAAGTCCAAGGGGGTGGGGAAGGCAGCAGGAACCCAGCCCCTGAGGGAACTGGGCAGCTACCACCACCACTGCCACACCTGGGCTCACACACCCTGAGGGGCATCCGAGGGCTGGCATGGCCCCCACCTAGGGCCAGCTGACCTACTCCCCTGAGAATAAGCAGAATCCCAGGAGGGGACCTGGGCTGCACTGGCCACTTCTACCTGCATTAGAAGAGGAAATAGATGGGCTCTAGGTACCCCTGAGGGGCTGAGAAGTGGGCAGGGTTGGGGTTGGTAGGAGTGCGGTCTCAGTGAGGGGCCAGAACCCTTGGTCCCCAGGGACAGGAGGGAAGGCACACTGGGCCAGCTGTGCTAGCTGGCAAAGGGGCCAAGCCCCATGGAATTTCCCTGCTGGTGGCTTCTCTTTTCTCAGTGAAAGAGGAAGCAAGGGCCAGAGATGACAGAGGTTTAAGGAGAAAGAGAAGGAAGAGTCCACTCAGGAAATGTGGGGGGCTGACCCCCAGGCCAGTGCCTAGCACTCATCAGACAGCAGGCAAGCCAACTATAGCCACTTCCTCCCAACCCTGCAGTCCTTGACAAATGTAAATCTTGTCACCTGACTCCCTCTCGAAGACAAGTCAAGCCTTCCCTTTCCGAAGACAAGTCAAGCCTTCCCTTTCCAATTGTTCTTTCCTTACCCTCACCCTACCCTCCCACTGGGCCTTGAAGGCCTCTTTCACTTCCTCAGTGGGGCCATCCCACCCTCTCCCAGGACTTTGCCCCAGCCTCCAGCTGCAGGCCTGCCCACACCCTGCCTGGTCGAGGTCTCCAGACCTTCCTGTGGGTAAGGCCTGGGTTCTGCATTCTCCATCTCCACCCCAGTCTGAAGTATGCTATAGCCCTTAGGCCCCCAAGAGGGACAGGGCTGACCCACCAGGAGACTTCACCAGATGCCACAGTCTAAGCCAGCCAACCAAGAATTGGGGATCTAGACCCCCAGCAAGAATTCCTCATCCAAAAGACAGAGCCCAGCAGGGGTCCTGGCCCAAAGCCCAGGCGTCTGGGTTCAAATCTCAGCTGTCACCTACATCGTGGCCAAGTCTCCTGCAAAGAGCCTCTGTTTCCTCATCTGCAAATTGAGAGCAATCATGGCAGCCAGGAGGTCTACATGAGATGATGCATGAGTGCTTGCTGCCAGCCCCATAGGTGGCAGGGCCACCATGTGGATCCCTCCAACACAGATGGTACACAACAGGCCAGGGGAGGAGGCAATGGCACCCAGCCCTCCTGGGACCAAACTCCCAGCCAGAGTCAATCCCTTTACCAGGGGAATTCCAGACTTCTAGGGCCCCAGGGCTGGAGAGGGCAGGGTACCTTCCAAATGCCCAGGGGCAAGTCTGGGGCTGGGTGGCTGCCCACTCGCCCTCCCTCTTTCCTGTAAGCCTTCCCTCCCTCAACTGCAGCCAGAAGTCTAAGGTCCAGATGAGAAAAGTGCCAGGCTGGGAGGAGCAACCAGGTGAGCCCTTGGGCCACAGCCGGCTAGCCTCACCAGACAGTCTGAGCCCAGGACGAGCATTCATCTCAAATACTGGCTGCTTTCACTTCTGTGTCCCCAGATACAGGCTGGGAGCTCAATAATTCTGCATTTCTGGTTCTAGCCCAGCGGCTAAGGTCACAACCTTTGGGGCAGAGAGGGCACCTGGGAAACACTTCTCACTGGGCCTCAGTCAACCAAAGATCCCCGACAGTCCTGTTGGAAATCCCCAGAATGATGCAGCTTGGGGTCTGTTCGGCAAAGGGCAAAGGTTGGCTCCTCCAGGCTGGAGAGGTACAGGCACCACCTGCCCAGGCTGGCCCCTGGGCAGAATCACAGGCTCCTGGAACCCTGGCGCTGTCTGCTACCTACCTGCCATGGCACTGGTGCTGGCATGGGCCCAGCAGGAGCCACAGTACTGAGGGATGTGCTGGTTCCTGGTGATGCTGACATAGTTGACACCGTTCACATTGCGCCAGTCCCAGCTCTTGGGCAGATGCGATGTGGACAGGTACTCGTGAGGCCGCGGGTATGTCCTGGGGAGAGACCAACACCACCCAAATAGCGCTGGGTCTCACTGGGCAACCAGAGTTCCCCTCCGATGGGGCCTGGGCAAAGGCAGCCCTTCTTAGACCCTTCTCCCTTTCCCCAAAAAGTGAGGGGGTGAGTGTGAGTGCGGCAGCCACCAGGTGAGAGATGTGAGACGCAGGCCTCAGCACGTGAAGGAGGGAAGCAGAGTGCGCCTCGAGAAAGACTGGCGCTGAGGACAAGCCCCAAAGGCCACGGGGTGAGGCTGGCCTGGCTTGCTGGAAAGGTGGGGCTCGTCCAACTCCACAAACACCAGGATTCCCCCTGGATGTGAAACAGGAGTGACCCTCCCCCGAATGAAGGGGTGGATGTGACGTTCCAAGGTGCAGGGCTCCAAAAAGGCAGGCGAGCGCTCTAGGCCTGGGGACTTGGCCATCCCTTCCCTCCCCCCACGGCTTCCCGTCCCCGCCGGCGCCCACCTGTGTCCCAGCTGCAGCAGCTGGTCCCCCGGTGGGAGCAGGTAGCAGCCCCGGAGGAAGGGGAGGCCGGCCTGCGCCGCTCCCGCCAGCAGCACGAGCAGCATCAGTGGCCGCCCCGGCCGGGACGACGCCATGGCTCCTGCGCCGAGGCCTGCTCCGGATCCCGTTCCGGATCCGAGCTACTGCGCCAGGTGCCGCTCGGAATCCCGCTCCGAATCTCAGATCCCGCCCCGGGACGGCCCGCTCCGGCCTCGCCCAGCACCCTAGGCCCCTTAAAGGCCGTGGCCAGGCTCGGACACACCTCCGGGGCGGGGCTGATCCCCCCACGCCCGCCCCGCCTGGGTGACCCTGTCCCGCCCCTCCCCGGCCGCAGGCTGCACCTCCCTCCCTGGCCTGGGCGCCTGAACTCTCTCTAGAGGAAGGTCAAAGAGCCCGACCCCAAGGCCGACCGCCGCGGCAGCCACCAGTCATTAGCCACTCTGGCTTGGTGACCTTTCTGAGTTCCAGATTGTCAAACCTGACTCCTTTTCTGTGGCCCTGGGTACCCGGGACGGGGGCTGCAGGCTCTGACGCGCTGCCCAGCCTTGGATCCTTGGGACCCTGGGGCCTGGGGCGATGCCTCCTGCCTCCCACCTCAGCCCTGGCCTCTCCTGGCAGGAGGCCACCGAGCTCCCCTTCCCCCAAGGATGCCCTGACCCGGCTTTCAGAACCGGTTTCCCAAAAGCCCAGGAGATGTTTACCTTTCCCAGGGAAGGAGGAAGGGTACTTCTAGAAAATGCTGCAAAAGAAAAGTACCACTTGGCACATAGTTCATGAATTCTACATTTGAACTCCCAGAGATGCTTGGAGAAGTTTCCTGCTAACAAAACTGTGTGATCAAATGAGGAACCAAAAGCAGAAATGGGGCCTCAGCACTTGGTTTCCCAACTTAGTGGCTCCTCGTGAGCGGTCCTCACTGAGAATGGGCCCCACAGTGGCCTCATGATCTGGTCAGAAAAGGTCCCTGCCATTCTGGGGTTTCCACAGGCCTCTGCTGTGGGTCCTCTGTGTAGGGTCCTCAGGTGAACTCTCTTGTCCATGTTCCAGGCCCTTCTCTCCACCTGTTCAAGAAACCAGCAGCTGGCTCCCTGGTTCCAGCAGTTTCCACAGCCACGCCTGGAATCTCAGCAGGACTGAGAAGCCTGCCTGGCAGCCCTGGTCAGAGCAGATGGAAGCCAAGGCCAGGTGCTGCTTCAATGGGCCCAGCAGTGCCCCCAAAGTGGTCATCAAGGCAAAGTGTGGCCATGAGGCCGGTGCATCTTTTGTCTTCTTGGGAGGTCACTCACACTGACAGTCAGACATTGGGCGGGGGATGGGGCTGAGAGCCCCCTATGGAGCTGGGGGTAGGTGGAGCACAGAGGGAGCTGCTGGTGGGTTTTCTACTTCAGCTCTCTCCTTGACTACAGGGTCATCAAGAAACCCAGGTCCTTGTGATGTTATTGGGGGGCCACTACTGAAGTGGTGGGTTTTGATTTTTCCTAATGAAAAAGCTAAACATTCCCAGTAGTTTAGTGGCCCTTCTCCCCTAAGTATCCACAGTCAGGATTGTGGAGGCACAAAGTCCATTCACACATTCTACAACATGGGAAAGAGCCCTGGGAAGGGGAGACATGCCCTGTGCCTGGGTGGCAGCCTGTCCTTCCTCATAGGGGGTGAAACCCAGATTACAAGTTCTTCCACTCACTCAGAGACCTGGGATGCTCTGAAGATGCCCTGAGGGTCTCAGAGCAGGGCCACATGTGTGGGAGGATCGTGACAGGCAGGGCTAGCAATGCAGGCATCAGGCCCTGCAGGCCCTGCCGAGGAAGGGCCCCTGCATGTTCACTGTGCCCTGGGCCCTGCAGATGATCTGATGATAACAGCTTTACCTGCTGATAATAACAGCCTTACCTGCCTGGTCACGAGTCCTTTAACTCAGAGCCTCAGGCTAGTCGGACTTACAAACAAAGTTCGGGCCCAGGTGACAGTGAGCATCCCCAGCCCTGCTCCCTCTGGCTAAGCTAGTTAAAGGGAGGGATGTTTTTAGGCTGGTAATGAATAGGACATACAGAGCTGACAAGTTGTGTCACACCGGGGTTTCCCTAATAGAAGAAACTCAATCTTAGAAAAACAGGGCAGGAAGTGGGGTAGAGTGTGCATGCATTTGAAACTAGAATTTTCAAGCCAAGAAGGAAGTGAGAGCTGAGGAGATTCACTCTCTGTCCATCTCCTTGGCCCCTGTGACAGGGCAGACATGCTAAAGCCAGTGGACTGAGGACTCTTCACCTCCAAACTGGACTCTGGCTGGGTGGATGTGTGTGTACCTGCCAGACGGCTCTGGGAAGCCAGCCAGCTGCATTGCTTTGGGGGTCACTAACATTGTAACCCCCAGAGTGGGGAGGGTCTCTTCTAGCCTCTGTTAAACATGTTTTGTTGAGGGGTGTGGCCGCAAACCCAACCCAACTCAAATGGGGGGCCAGGACTGCTGATTATGAAGGGAGTTTGGCCTGAGGAGTCTTCCAGAGGGCACACAGGTAGACTGAGGGGTGGCTGAGGCCAAGGGAGAGGAGGGGCCCATGGAGAACCTGCTGGACCAGCCACGGACCAGCCACCCTGCTCGTTCCCTGGCTGGAGGCTGCGTTTATGCCCTGTTCAAAGCCAACCTGCCAGGTATGTTTTACAGGCAGCTGTGTGCCCGCCTTCCAGCTCAGGGCAGACTCCAGTTGGTGTTTGGGAGCTAGGCGTACCTTCTGAAACCACCCTATGGGTTTCTGCCAGGGAAGCTGGCCATGTGCCCTGGGTTTTCCTTCCTGGAGGTAACCAAGTCATTCCTGCTCCTGTTAGTGCTCACGGGCAGAGGGCTGGGCCAGTGACTTTCTGGTGGACTCTGTAGTCCTGAGTATCACCCACCTCTCCTGCTCCCCCCCTCTACAGTCTCACCATCCAATGGGAAGGCTTTCCTGCTCCCCCGGGTCCCCACTCTAGAAGTTTCCCAGCTTAGTCTTATGTGGGCCTAGTATAGGAGGTTTGGGTTTTGACTGGGTCACCGCTTCCTTCCAGGAGGGCAGTGGACCACACTTGATTTGTGTTTGTAAGATTGTCTGGAGGCTATAGGAAGGATGACAGAGAAGGAAGTGTGGGTCAGCAAGGCACGAGTTCACTTGTGGAGATGAGAGCTGTGCGGACAGGGATGCTGCCAGAGAGATGGGGAGTGACTCCTTGATCTTCTGCACAACCCTGTGAGATATGGGAATATCAATGCCATCAGCTCATCTCACAGCAGTGTGGACACCCGACCCTGCAGGCATGTGGGGCCCTGCTCAAAAGCACCCCACATACTACTTAAGGCTTTGCTGAGCAAGGGCCCTGCGTGTTCACTATGCCCTGGGCAGGTGAGAAGACTGAGCCTCCAGAGGTGTCACAAGACGGGCACTCACACGAGGTTCCTGGGGGGCATGTTTGAATCGAGTTCCCTACCCTACCTTTTATGTTACCCCAGAGTGTCTCCTGGAAAACATATGATCCAAGGCCACAGACACAAAACCCTATTCATTTCTAAAAATAAGTTTTATTTTTCCCCTTGTCTTAATAAAAAACAATGCATACATTTTATAGTTAGGCCAGGGCCAGCCCACCTTCCCAACCTGGACAGAGAGGAATAGCGCAGATGGATTCTAGTGGATTGTGGAATTGCCTCAGAATCCTTCCTACTTTGGGCCGTATTGTCTGGCTCCCATTAGAGTAAGCTACAGATATTTCCTATTATTCCACATTCCTGAGTTTAGCCACATCCTGGATATAGCATTTGTTTTGATGGCTGCTGGCAGCATTCAGTAGGCAATTTAGGGTTTGCAGGGCAGATGGCTCCCTGGCCAGCTTCAAGGTCTCCTCTTCATCCATTTGATCAACCAGTCAGAAGCTCATACTGACTCCTGGACACCTTCTGGTTGGGTGGGTCAGGTCTGCAAGCCTCCCTGCCACTGTCCCCAGTTACCACTGTGCACCACATCCTACTTGCTTGGAAGGGAATGTGGCTCCCTGGGCTCCTGTTCATGGGGTCAGCTTTGTCAGCATCACCTTTGGGACACACTGGCTGCAGCCTGGTGTGAAATAGATATGGCCTTTGAAAGGTGCACTTGACCTTTCACCAGGCCAGGTTTGCCCTCTGAAGTCAGGCCGTCAGCAAATGTTTGCAGAGCACCTTGCATGTGAAGACTGCGATTTCCGTCACCCGGGATACTGCGGGGAGCAAGGCCCTGCCCAGGAAGAGGCTACAGTCTGGAGAGGGGACCTGTAGAAAAGTACAATGCTCAGCAGTAGAACATGCTTGGAAGCAGATAAAATGGGGAGCCCTAGAGACTGGGGGCCTCTGGGGATGCTCGACCTGGGACTGCTCACTTAGGCATCCAGTGATTTAGGATTAAATCATGGAGAGTGCTGGATGGAGACTTTTTAAGCAGAAGGAAGAGTGTATGCATGGACTCTGGGATGTGAGCACATGGGAATGAGGGAAGGCTCCGGAGGATGCCCCTGAGGAGGCCCCGGAGAGCTCCGGGCCTCAGGGACCATGTGGGTGCTCAGGCCATGCCTCTCACAGCTGGCCACAGTGTGGGACCCTGCCCACCCACCTCTCCTGCTCCCCCTCCTTCTCCACAGTCTCACCATCCAATGGGAAGGCTTTCCTGCTCTCCTGGGTCCCCACTCTGGAAGTTTCCCAGCTTAGTCTCGTGTGGGCCCAGTATAGGAGGTTTGGGTTTTGACTGGGTCACCACTTCCTTTCAGGAGGGCAGTGGACCACACCTGATTTGTGTTTATAAGATTGTCTGGGGGCTATGAGGATGACACAGAAGGAAGTGTGGGTCAGCAAGGCACGAGTTCAGTTGTGGAGGTGAGAGCTATGCAGACAAGGATGCTGTCAGAGAGACAGGGAGGGGACATGTGGGGCATCCACCTGGGGGCATGGCTGGCAGGATGCAGTCATGGGCTGGAGCACCCTGTGGTGAACACCCCAGGCTCCTGGGATGTCTGATCCCCTGCTTCCTGACGCCTTGAATCTTACCCCTGGATAGTGGTCTGAAATCCTACAGTACCTTTCTGGTGCTGCCACATTATCCCCAGGATTGGGCTTGTCACTTCCCTCTCTGAGTCTCAGTTTCTTCTTCTACAAAGTGCGGAGAGCATCACCCAGCGCGGAGATGGTGGCTTCATGCAGGCGAAATGAGGCAGCAGTGAGACAGGCTGGCAGAGACGTTGGTCAGGGCCAGCAGAGTGGGGAGCTGGTGCTGTTATCACTGTCTGAGTCCCTGGAGGGCAGGGCCCATATATTCTACTTTTCCGAGGTCCCTCAAACCCTCCAAAAGTACTCAGCCTTTACATCTTGCACAAATGAATAGGTTTCTGCTGCATGTACAACAGAGAGTTCTTGGACAAACAGTGAGCCTGGAGAGGCTTCAGCTGCAGGTGAAGACCCCTACCTGTTTGTCTCTTCCCACCATGTGCACTGGGAGATGGGAAGGGTGCACCTGGCAAGGTGTGGGCATCCAACCCTTTCAGAACCGCAGCAGTTCAGGGGAGGGTGTGTGTGTGTATTTCCTCCTGTAACTCACGTGTGCCATAGCCCAGGAAGCCCAGAGAAGAGGCAAGGCTTGCTGATCATCTGGGCCTGGAGGCTGGACAGAGCTGGAGCAGTGAGCAGAGTGCGAGACGGGCACTGCAGCATCTCAGCTGTGTGGGAGGAAGGTCCCAAACTCCCAGCTTAATGAAAAACAGCAGTGCCCTCCTAGTCCCTCTGCTCTGTAGTTACTTATTCATCCCCCTAGAACTTTCTTTTCCAGTAAGAGAGCACACACCGAAGCAAGGGTACAAGAAAGTAGAGCTCAGCTCATCTGACGGTCTGCCCACACCCGCTGAGTCACTCATAATGGCCCCTCAGATGTCATTTTCTTGCTAAGACATTTGGAAAAATTTCTGCTTCTGAATCACAAGCAAACACTATAATTCAACAATCTTCTCTGAGTTATTCAAGGAACTTCAATGCCCTCAGAAGTAGAAGACCGCGGCGGATGAAATCAATGAATTCTTTGAGTACTCTGTTTTTCTCCTAATTATGTTTCATTTGCCAAATGGTGGGTGGGGGGAGCTCCATCTGACCACAGGACGGCAACTCCTGGGGGAAGTGTGGAAACAGGCGATTTGGACTTTCTGGGTGACACTGGTTTTTCTTATCTTCTTGGTTCTATTCCCATAATAGACCCCAGTGTCATCCCGGAAAAGGTTTATTCCCACTGAGTCTTCCTGTGGACTGCTAACTGTGACGGCTGGGGAGAAGGGCTTTCACGGAGTGGCCAGGCTGGTACTGGTCAGTAATCCAAGAATCTCTGGTGGGGGTGTCCTCGTGGTGTGGGATTATCTAACATGCTGAGAGGAAGCTTGCACTCCTGCCCTCTGCCCCCCGAAACAGTGCCTGCTTGAGCTCTGTACTTAAACACGGCCCTTGCTAACCCATCTTTGCTGTAGCCCTCCTGGTCCCCCCATCATAGGTCCCCACTTTTAATCACTGGCTGCATTTCAGAACCATGGGGGTCACCTTCAGCCTGGTAGAACAGGCCCTGGGGTAGTGTTGTCCTCTCTGCAAGGGCACTGTACACTGGTGTCCTGGTCTGAGGGACCAGGGGCACAGTAAGTTCCCCATGTCACTGGCTTGTCCTGTATTTCAGCAACCAGAGGAGAGTGCCTTCCTTGGGGACACAGGCAGTTTCATAAAGAAAGACAAAAGAGATAGCTTCACGTCAGAATTCTACCAAACCTTTGAAGAGGAACTAGTACCTGTATTATTCAACCTTTTCCAAAATATTGAAAAAGACTAAAAAGAGATTTTTAAAGCATGGCTTTCCACAGGATACAGCACTGGGATAAGACTAAAGAATAGTATAGCAATAACCCTGACAAAGA
>CAUYTI010055428.1:0-10732 GCA_963575145.1 Galago senegalensis
AGCAATAACTGAGAAAATGACATGAAGGCTGTGTTGACCAGTTTGATGGAAGTATTTCAGAATGCATGTGAAAACCCCACACTGTACCCCAGAAGTGCATTAATGTACATAGTTAACATTCAATAAAAAAAAAAAAAAGAATTCTGATTATGGAATTCATATTAAAAGGTAAAACAGGCAAAACTTCATTTCCCCAGCTTAGCGAAAGACCAATTAACAGTAATTTGATTTATTATAAACTCCCATGGGTTTTTTTTTTCAAGCCTTCAGAGGTATAAAAATTTATATGAACTCAGAAGCAAAAGATATTCATATAATCCACTAGATAAGTGTCCTGTATCTGTCTATTGCCTCATCTCTAGAACATTAATGTCTTTTTCACTACAAAATAAAAGATCCACCCCTTAGTATGGTCTAGTTAGTCTACTCACTTCTTGAAATCCCTGATTAATTTGCCAGTCAGAATATCAATTTCAGTGATTCCTGTTAATTTGGAAAACATCTTGTTTCTTCCATATGAATCAGCTGAGAACACAGAATTGTTTCTCATCAGCTCCTACACTGCTAATACGCAAATGTCTTCTATTCGTAGGTTTGAACTGACAGGATATAAATTGAATCTTTTATCTTCATACTGATGATTCTTCTTCTAATGAAACTGAGGGATGGATGAAGTTTTAGGTTTTAGTTAATGGTGTTGATTTGTACCTGACACACATAAAATACTCGTCATCCTTTGCTTTGCATTTCTCCCCTAATAACAGGGTTTCTATACAAATTTCCTTATGATAGCATTCACTTATAAAGATGCTTTATAGAACTTTTGGAATGAGGCCACTAACTGTTCTAGCTTTAAAAACATCCACATAAGTAATAATCTATTCAGTGTTGGTACTTGCTTTTTATTGGTAATTAAAATGATCTGAAATCAAAATGAGAGTAATAAATAAAGCTCAGTTTCAGAGATTAAGGCAGTAAACAAGATAGTTCAGACTGCTATTAAGGAACATGAGTGCTTTTTCGGCAAAATTTTTCTATACAAAATGTATGAGCTCTATTTTGAAATTGTTATATATTATGAAAATGTTTGCATCCTTATAAGTATTTCCCAGTAATTTTAATTTAACTCCTTATGAAAATATGCAACAATTCTTCTCTTCTGGCAGAGAGACAATTGTGTTTCTGGTGTGGCTCAAGCTATTATAAGATTCTTTTCCTGGTGGGAGAGGGAGTGAATAAATGAGTGAGAAAAAACAAAGATTCCCTTCTTGAAAATGGACTCCCAGATCTTTAACATACACAGCTACTAAGAGAAACTGCGTACCTAAGAGCTGAGAGATTGTGGGGAGAAGGAAAGGTGGGCTGGCAAGGATGAGGGGGGAGAGGTACTCAAGAGTAATTTATTTCTCAATTTTATGTAGGACTATTCCAAAATTTAGATGTAATAAACTTAAATTGTCTTAGTTAACCAGATTAACTTATTTGATTGCATCTTTTTAATTAACACTAATAAAACTCACCTTGTTCTGAGGCCATTATATCTACTTTTCTGAGATTTAACTTTCTAGTATAGGATTATACTATCATTACAACCACATTGTCCATGAACCAGGTCTTGGGCTATGTATTGAAAACATTATCACATTTAAATATTTGCAAGTACTCTGGGAGCTTCTATCATTTTTATTTTACATGTAAGGTATCTGAGGATTGGAGAAATGTATAATAAACTGCCACAAATTTAGCAGCTTACCACAATATATATTTATTATATCATAGTTCTCCTGGGCCAGGGCTTGGCTTTCGCAGAATCCTCTGCCCAGGGCTTCACAAAGCTACAGTCAAGGTGTTGGGCAGGCTGTTTTCATCTGGAGGCTCGACTGGGGAAGAACCTGTTTCCCTTGATCATTTCTGTTGTTGGTAGAATTCAGTTTCTTTTGGCTGTATACTGAGGACCTCAGCTTTTGCTAGCTTCTGACTTGAGGTCATCTAATCCCACAGACTACCAGTAATTTCTTGCCATATGTGATATGACCATTTACTACCTCAATTTCACAAGAAGGGTGTGCAGCACCAGACTGCTAGCATAGAATCTTACATAATAGAATATAATAACTACAGGATGACATCCCATCAAATTTGCCATGTAACATAGCTCTCACAGTTCTAATATCTTATATCACCATTAGCATATTCCTAGTTCAAATCACATGTCCTGCCCATACTCAAGGCAAGGGAATTATATAACACAGGGGCACCAAGAGTGGCATGGGGTGGGGGGACTTAAGGTCTGTGAGCTGCATTAATTAAATTAACCAAGGTCATACAGCTGCTCAGAGTCACAGCTAAATGTTGTTGTCATATGCCAATGTATTAACCATTGCATTTTTCCATCTCTGTGGAATAAACTGCACCTATGTGCTCAGCTTATTGTTGTTGCTGGGAAGGCTTTACTTGTTTCTTCCGTCCATATCGATTTTTCATTTCTTCATCTTTATGTATCTAAAACTTTTGTAATGACCTATGTATGTGAGATTTTATCTGTATGTGATATAACTCCTACATATGGGGATTTTAAAATAAAAGATGGGCCTATTATATCATATCTGCTTAGGAACATAACTGGTGTAATGCTGAATTAGACATCAAATAGCATTGACATTAAGACACTCACTTTTGCTTTCAATGAAGTGTTGTATTAGGGTCAAAGGAGACAGGAAAGTAGCTGTTGCAATAAATAAGTATCTCTATATACAGAGGATGCCAAAAACTGAATACACACTTTAAGAGTTCTTGTCAGAAGTAAAATCCGTCATTCCCCAAAGGTGTATGAATTGCAGGTAGAATGGATGCATGTAGCACGTCTGGGTATACTTGGACAGGAATAGTACCTTCAATTCAACTTTGGAAAGTGATACATCGATAACAGCTCTTAAAATGTGTATATGTTGTATATGTTTTTGGGCACCCTCTGAATTTACTGTGCTGGGAACATATAAAGCAGTGGAATCTGAGTAGTGTTTCTGTTAAAAAGTGTGACTTACTTTTGTAATCCCCAGAATCACTAGTAGAATAACGGCAAATGCCTCATGAGCTGCACTTCAGGTTCCTGGAGCACAGTATCGTGGCTCTGAGATTTCAGCTGCTAGGTCCTTTTTCAGAACTGGAGGTGATTAAACAAGAGAGCTGCAGTTGTCTTTTCCTCCAATTGATAAAGACCTATTAGAAAATCTCCTCTGTGATTTCACATCACTTCTCATTTAGTCTCATCGCTGATCTCCGAGGGAGGGGAAGTGTGGAGCAGGGGCGTCCCACTGCTGACATGCTGAACAGAAGCTCCCTGCACAGTGTCACCCTTTCTTAACAGGGAATGTCAGTGCTGGCAGGGGAGGGTAGACAGTGGCTGACTGTCATCATCTCCACTGTGGCCTCCGTCACCTACAGTGTCTAGTAAGCGGGGAGAAAGAGAGCCTCAAACTCTGCCGTCCTGACTTTTTCCTGTGGAAATTAGGCCACCTTTCCACACATGGACAGGAGAGGCCCTACTGCTGTTCCCCTCATCAGATGACACACCTTATGTATTTCCTGTTGTCAGTCTCTATTGTACGTGCTTTTTGTGGCATTCGATGCCACAAGGAGGGATCCTCATTTCTGTGGTATGTAAACAATGAAGCCTTTCCTCAAGAAGACAATCTTGTATCTGAGAAAGAAAAAATATTTCCTTGTAGCATCCTAAAGTATATTTATTCCTGTTGCTAATTATACTTTGTTCCTTTTTTTCCAGTTTAATAATTGCTTTATAGTTTTGCATGAACTACAAATAAGAGGACTTTAAAATGTTTTTTAATATTATATCAAAGCATGAGAAAATAAGAGACGTGTACAATGAAAAATAGATAAATAGACTTCCAAACTGCTATTTTTTGTGGGGAGGATGAGGGATCAAAACAATAAGGGATAAAAATTATGAATGAAGGTCAGAGGCAGGGCTCATTAAGCCACTTGCAACATCATTTTCCATCATTAAAACAAACCAAAAAAAAAAAAACCCTTTGAGTTTTAAAATGTGGTAGCAAGAATGAAAGAGTTATTAAGAGGGTGCTAAGAACTGTGTAAGGGAAGGCTCTCTACCAGACCCTGATTGACAGGCAGCTGGCAACAGTGACTGGGCTCCACAACCCAGCCAGTCTTAGTGAAAAGAACTCATTTTTCTAAAGGGAAAAATAATTTTGTTCTTCATTATTTATTATATTTTCATGGCCTAGCATATTTTTTGTGCTGCCCGATTATGCTCTGAGCTCTGTAGAAAAGAGTACTTGTGCTTCCGTGCGCTTCCTACGTGTGTATGTGAGCCCAGGAAGGCAGCACTTATAGTAATCTACCTTAATGCTTTGTTTTGCTTCTCTTTTTGCACACAAGCATGGCTATTAAGTCTGTATCAGTCAGAGTCCCAATAGCAGACAGATGGCACTGGCAAATTAGGATAATTCCAGGAGGGTTTATTTACAAAGGGACTATTTGCAAAGTAGAACCACAAAGAATAGTGCAGTAACCTGGTTTAATAATGGCAGAGCTATTATCATTCTTAGATTTAAAAGGGAAGGGAGGGAGAGAACAGTTTCCGGAAAACAAAAAGAGTGAATCAAATAGAGGAGGCTAGCTTGGTCAAGGGACACACCTGGCCAGAAGCCACCCAGCAGGAAGAGAATGAAAGACCTGTGTGTTCTACCTCCTCCCTCCCCAACCCTCTGTAGTCTTACCAGGACTCACCACACTGTGAAAACCCAACTGAAAGCCCGAAATTAGGAAGCCCTTTCTTGTTGTTCCTAGAGCTCATCCTCCTGAGGCAGAAGGCAAGAAGGAAAAGGGTGGAGTACGGGACCTGAGGAGCGTAGAAGAGAATGTGGCACATGTAGCCCAATTCCAGCATGTGGAAATTAGAATTGTGAGATGCAAGTTATTCATAGCTTGTGATGATTGTAATAAAATAGCAAGTATTTAGTACTTAGGAGAAGTTTAGGCTTGGAGAGGTTTGCTTATTTGAGTTTGAAAGACAAACAAATCCAACTTACTCATTAGTTGGGCTTATATCAAGGTGTCTGAGTGGATTTCCATATGCAAGCTGTATTATTTTGTTTAAAAGTTGGCTTTAATTTTTAGCTAATAGGACAGTTGGATGGCTAGCCTCTTGTGGCACTTAATCACTTGATTTTTTTAAGTCAATCTGTGAGTGATAGATCAGGATCCAGGCCCTGGATTCTGTGGAAAGGGAAGTTTCAGATACATGTGGTGAATCTTAAAAGCATTTGCAAAGCAATACATAGAAAATTCTGTGTTGATATGGTTGAAATCAGATAGGTAACTGCTGACAGATCACTTCTAGAATGCAAAATTGGAGATAATGACACTGGATATATTTGCAAGGATTAATTAGTCTTTTAAAGGTATATGATTATGTACTCCTTTTTCCCTCACCTTGTTGTAATGCTCTCAACTATAAACATCTAAGAGAGTCAGGTGAAAAAGACACCCTAAGAATAGTGAAAAGACAAATGGTAGACCAGTTGAAGACATTTGCAACACGTAAAAATCACAAAGTACTAAGATCCATTGCATATATATACAAATGTATAAAGGACCCTACAAATCAACCGAAATAAGATAAATAGCCCTAGAAGAGGAACAAAAGAGCCAGTACTTCAAAGAGAAAATTCGAATGACCAGGAAGCATTTGGGAATTAACCTCATTAGTAATTAGAGAAATGTTAACTAAAGCTACAATGAGATATAATTACCTATCAATAGTTGGCAAAAAATTAAAAAGTCTAACAATTTTAAGTATAGATAAGGATGTACAATTTTTATATGGTTCAAGGGTAAATAATATAACCATTTTGAAAAGCAAGTTAGCATTCTAGTCCTGTTGAAGATGTGATCTCTACCCAGCAATTATTCTCCTGGGTCTGTACCCTAGAAAGTGATTTACACATATGCAAGATTTCCATAGCAATTCATGCCAGTTCATTTCAGCCAACACATGGAAATAACCCAAATATCTATCAAGAAGAAAGGGATAAATAAATTGTGGTACAGTCATACAATAAATTATTATCTGACAGTGAAAATAAATGCACCGGAGGTATATGCAAGAACATGAATAAATCTCCACAAGATGTTGAGTAAACAAAGCAAGACAAAGGAATACATACAGTATTTATGCATTTTGTATAAAGTGGAAAACTTGGCAAAAAACACCCCCATACTCTGCGTTTAAGAGGGCATACTTTGGGGGGAAGACTCTAAGAAATGCTCTTGCTTGAAAAGGACAATAATTATCTTAGGTAGAGAAGGTTGGGGTTATATTGGTAGAATGGCTCAGAAAGAGGGTTGTCTAGGTTACTGGCCCAGTTTCATTTTTTTCCACGGGCAGTGGTTACACACTTGTGTTGCTTTGTAATTATTCGTTAAACATTACAAACGTGATTGTACAGGTTTCTTTCTGATAAAAATAGATCAACCACTTTTTAAAAACCAATTGCCTCCTTTTCTCCTTGTTCTGCTGTTTGATGATTGGTTCTGTCTGTCTCCTAGGGTGCTTATGGCACCATTTTCAAATTTTAGATTGCATTTTAGTGCCTGAGAAGCTACTAAACCCAAGTAGCTTACCAGGAAATGTCAATATATGGTAAATATCCTTTAGACTCGCACCATTATTTTTTCCCTTTCAGCACTTGAAAGCAAAGGCATCTTCAAGGTAGACATAGGAAGTTATGGGGTCTGATTGTTAAACTGGTGCTGGTATTGTTATCTGATGAAGAGTCTGGCCGCCTGTTACCGTCCAGCCAATAGGCAGAGATAGGGATTAGGTCTAACTAGCTTTGTTATCAGAAGGCCAGCTATTCTGGAGAACAGTGGGAGTAGTCTCTCAAAGACTATTCTGCCACAGTTACAATTCTAATACTTTCTATAATGGGAATACAAGGAAACCTGGAAAAATTTAAGTTTACCAGATAGAAAGTAACATCAAAGTAGTCTTCATTCTAACAATGTAAAATGTGTAAACAACACAAAGGTAATTTTCACTTTAACAAAGTATCTAAGAGAATCATTGATGAAAACACCGTATCATCAAAGTAACCCTTACTCTAGCAGTATCACAACACCTATGTGTGAGTATGTCTTCAGGTCTCCTGAGACGAATCCTCTCAACCATGGAGAAACCATAACTAGGTAATCACGGGGGAAGGGTGTGTGGGGGAGAATGGGAACTCGCAGACAAGGTTCGCTGCACTGTTTCAGCTTAGCTTCTCACACTCCATCTTGTAGGCCGTTTTTCTGGCTTCAGTATTAATAGCTAAATACCAAAGAATAGGGTAATTGAGGGAATGTGGTGAGGTGGAAACTCAAGGTAGTTTGGACTGGAAAAATAACAGAAGCAGAGCTGAAGCTTGGGAAAAAACGTATCCCGTACCCTAAGTAACTGTTAGGAACCAGTTCATGAGATTTTTCTTTTTTGTCGTTATTGTTGTCAAAAGGTTTAATCTGAGTTACTATTAATAAAGAAAATGGGATAAGTGAAGAAGCTCCCATGGAAATGGTGACATGCCTTTCTTTTTATAACTCCTCCAGCTGCTTTGGGAATTTGTGGATCCTCAGAGAGACTTGTACTTCTTCTTTTTTTTTTTTTCCCTGCATTTTTCTCAGGAAGTAGCAGACAGGGCATTAGCCAGTCTGCCTGAGTTATGGGCTTCATTCTTGGGAGGTCTTAGAAGGCCAGAATTCTAGCTGGCTTTCAAAAGAGTATTGGCCATAGGTGAGCTCGCTCCTTACAGTATTTATTTGTTCAGTACCTAAAGGCAGTTTATCATCAACAAAATGAAAAGGCAACCTGAGGAATGGTAGAAAATTTGCCAAACACGTATCCGGTAAGGGGTTAATATGCAAAATATATAAGGAACTCAAAACAGAAACACAAATAGTCCAATTGATAAAGGGGTAGAACGGCAGCACCTGTAGCTCCGTGGGTAGGGCTCTGGCCATAGGCACCGCAGCTGGTGGGTTTGAACCCAGCCTGGGCCTGTTAAAACAACAATGACAACTGCAACAACAACAACAAAAATAGTCAGGTATTGTGGCAGGCAGCCGTAGGCCTAGTTTTCTTGGGAGGCTGAGGTAAGAGAATTGCGTAAGCCCAAGAGTCTGAGGTTGCTGTGAGCGGTGACACCACAGCACTCTACCTAGGGCAATACCTTGAGACTCTTGTCTCAAATAAATAAATAAAAAGAGGCAGAGGGCCTGGGTATGGCATCTCATACCCATAATCTCAGCTTTGGGAGGCTGAGGCAGAAGGATCACTTGAAGCCAGGAGTTTGAAACCAGCCTATGCAACATAGGGAGACTTCATCTCTACAAAAAATAGAAAAATTAGCTGAAGCATGGTGGTGCATACCTGTTAGTCCCAGATACTCTGAAAGCTGAGTCAGGAGGATTGCTTGAGCTCAGGAGTTAGAGGTTGCTTTGAGCATATGATGACACCACTGCACTCTTACCCAGGCAACAGAGTGAGATGTTGTTTCCAAAAACAATGATAAAAAATAAAAAAGGGAAGAGGACCTGATGAGACATTTATCCAGAAAAGACATATGAATGGCAAATAGGTACAGGAAAAGGTGCCCAACTTCACTAAACATCAGGGAAATGCAATGAGATAGCACTGCACACCTGTTAAGATGGCCATTATCAAAAAGACAAGAATTAAGTACAGGTAAGGGTGTGGGGAAAAAGAAACCCCTGTATACTCCCATTAGAAATACAAATCAGTGCAGACAGGATGGAGAAAAGTATAGAAGTTCCTCAAAAAATCAAAAGGAGAACTGTCATATGATCCAGCAATCCCACTCTCGGGTATACATCCAAAGGAAACAAAATCAGCATCTTAAAGAGCTACCTGCATGCCCCTGTTCATTGAAGCATTATTCACATTACCCAAATGTGGAAAGGTCCCTTGATGGATGCATGGATAAAGAAATTGTAAGAGATATGTATACACGTATATAAATATATAATTGATATAATGAAATCCTGCCATTTGCAGCAACATGGATGAAGCTGGAGGGCATTATGCTAAGTGAAATAAGTCAGGAAAGAAAGATAAATACTGTATGATCTCAATTATATGTGAAATCTAAAGCAGTCACATTCACAGAAAGAACGTAGAATTTGGTAGTTGTCAGAGGCCAGGGGGAGAGGGAAATAAGGAGATGCTGGTCAAAGGGTACAAACTTTTAGTTGTAAGATGAATAAGTTATAATGTACATCATGGGGAATATGGCTAAAATGTTATATTGCATATTTAAGCTTTATTAAGAGAATAGATGCTGAATGTTCTGATCCTACATGCAAAAGATAATTACATGAGGTGATGAATAAGTTAATTAGCTAGTTTTTGGTAATTATTTCACATTTTTATACGCATATCAAAACATCACATTGTATATAGTAAATATATGTAATGTTTATCAGTCAATTATACCACAATAAAGTTGGGAAAAAATAGAGGTAATGGACCAACGGCCTAAATGTAGTATGTATGAAAAACAAAAATATGGGCAGTGCCTGTGCTCAGTGAGTAGAGCACTGGCCCCATATACAGAAGGTGGTAGGTTCAAACCTGGCCCCGACAGAACTGCAACAAAAAAATAGCCAGGCATAGTGGCAGGAGCTTGTGTTCCCAGCTACTTGGGAGGCTGAGGCAAGAGAATTGGCTAAGCCCAGGAGTTGGAGGTTGCTGTGAGCTGTGTGATGCCACAGCACTCTACCAAGGGCAATAAAGTGAGACTGTCTCTACAAAAAAAAAAAAAGAAAAAAAAACAAAAATAAACAAAAATTCACTATAGGTGAATTTAGTACTTATAATAAAGACAAAATCATACAGTTAACCTGTGCTCTTGAATTATATGTTTATTTATGTCTTCCTCTTTTTATCTATGCAGATGCATATATGTTGCTCATGAAAGGGTCTCACGAAAAAAGCAATGTTGCAAATAAGCATGCTTATTGAAATTGTGTTTTAAATAAAGGTGACCATCTGCTTGCTCAGGCAAAATGGTGAGCTTTCTTTATTTGCTGTTGGTTTATATAGGGAATTTTGTATATGAGCACATACACAATGACCTCATTAATATTCATTACAATCCCTCTGCACATGCTCATTGGGCATCAGTGACTTCATTAATTCATTCAAACATCTTATGACCACCTGCCCTGTAAGTAGCTCCTCTGTAGTACTCTGATAATCCATCCAACATACACCTTTAAGCATAACCCTTTCAACATAACCTGGTTTAACATAACTTAATGAAGAACATGTTGTCAGATATTACTTTCTTTGTTCTTATCTGATGAAGCCTGAGGCTTTGGAGGAAAGAGACGATTTGAATGTCTGTTCTACTGACCATGCCATTTGGAGGTAGTATACTTTGAATCTTTAAGCAAAGCATAGAGAAACTTCTTGGGCATATGGGAATTTGTGTGCAAACCTCTGCTCCCATGTAGGCCTTAAGTCAGGGGGGGTTTGTTGGAGACTTTTGTAAGGAATTCTCAGGCTGGACTTCTCAAAAGCCTTTCATGAGCCCAGGTTTCATCTGTGCCGTTAGATACCTATATGCATTGGGTAAATTCCTTTTCTCTTGAGGTCCCCTAGCACATTTCCATTCCTGGACCCGTCAGCAAG
>CAUYTI010055429.1:0-41517 GCA_963575145.1 Galago senegalensis
TTTTCTTTCAATGTTAATGAAAGAAAGAAAAAGAGATAGAAAGAAAGATAGAGAGAAAGAAGGAAGGAAGGAAGGAAGGAAGGAAGGAAGGAAGGAAGGAAGGAAGGAAGGAAGGAAGGAAGGAAAAAAGGAAGGAAGGAAGGAAGGAAGGAAGGAAGGAAGGAAGGAAGGACGGAAGGAATTCACATACATATATAGGATGAGAGAGGGAATACAGGCATACTTTCCAGGTCAAAAGATAAACCATTAGTTTAGAAATGTAAAATTACATCACAACCTTTCTCAGTTTACTCCCAAAATTGTCGTGATGGACATATTTAGATTTTTATGGATGGGAAAAATAATAGAAAATTTATGGGATTTAAAAACATTAGGTTATTTCTAAGAGATGTTTTTGTATCCTTCTCCGCCTCCCCCTGGGAAAAAAATAACCCAATATGTCCTTAAGAAATACTTCCAAAATAATCCAAAATTTATTATTTTTCCTTCCGGGCTTTCACATCTCTAGGACTAGATTACCACCAAGGTCTAATCAAGCAATAAAAATTTTATGGCTGTAATAAAGTGCAGAATGGGATATCAAGACCCACCAGTGTATGCTCCAGAGATCAAGTATGAAGAAAAGTCAGGAAGGGAAAAGATAATTATGGCCTGAAGTCACACAGGCAGGTCCCATGGAGGACGGGGACATGAGCTATGTCATTACAGTAGATATCTGAGTGGGGGTTTTAAAATTTCTTTTCTTTTTGCCTGCTTAGTACCAATTTTTGAATTTTATTTTTTCTCTTCAGAATCTGTGCAAACCCCACTTTGTCCATTTGGTTTGGAAGGGGAACAACCACCCCCCTGCCTCCAGTCTATGAGTGAGCTCTGATCTGGAGTTTGGCTAATCTGAATTACATAGGCTAGTTCAAGATGTGTACTAAATTTGAACCAATAGAACAAAATGTGAGACTTTTTCTGAATCCTCTGCGAACAAGAAATCCCCATTTCCAACGAAGGCGCTCAGATGGTAGGATGAAGGCTAGAGCTGAATGATTATTCTAACAGTGCATAGGAGAAGCTGAGGGATGGAGACCAAGAAAATAAATTCCTGACATGGTTTCATGGGTTCGTGGATCCATTCCCACTTGAAGAAACTAGACGTTCCCACGACTTCTTGCTTATACAATTCACAAATTCCTTTTACGATTCAAGCTAATGTGAGGTGCTCCTGTCTCTTACAAACGAGAGTCCTAACTCATACAAATAGGAATGTGACTTGATTGGAGTGGGCAGAAAAAGACAATGTGGCCATTTCCCACCAACCGTGGTCCCTGGTGAACACAGGCCAGGTGCAGGAAGAGGTGACACACCGGGAGAAGGCCAGAGATGCCTACTGGGGAGAGCATGATGGTGCTGGTCATGTGGGGCCCAGAGATGAAGGTTTCATACACTGACGGAAGACCTTCACCAGTGCTGGCAGGGAATTGGAGATTTCTGAGCAGTGGCCTTAGTGACAATATATCGATGTAACACTTTACAGCTTTCAGAGTGCTTGCTCATACATTACCTGGTTTAATCACCTTTCAAAGACATTAAGATAGTAAATAAAATTTTCTTTTGCAGATAGAGAGACAAGGATACAGAGAGGCCATGTAAAACATACATCATACCACATTTCTCTTGCTTAAACCCTTCCAGGGTTTCTCACTGTCCTTAAAATAAATTCAAACTCCATACAGCAACTACAGTTTCTTACACACATCCCCCCTTCACTTCCTCTCCAGTTTTATCCTGTTGCATCCCCTGCCTTGTTCAAGTGAGCCAGGATACTGGCTGTCTTTCATCTCTACGCGAGGGCCAAGGCCTTCGAGATTCAGGGATTTAAAACACGCTGTTCCTCTATCTGGAATGTCGGGTTCTTCCCATCCAACTGGATGCTGCTCATGCTTTGGTTCTCGGATTTCCATGGAAAGGCTTTCCCCGACCACACCTACCTCCATGTAGCCACTACCTCCAAGCAACAGCCTGCTACCTCCATGTAAAGCAACAGCCACTATTTTACTTTCAAACAACACCACAAGTATTTCTTCCTTTAAAAATTATATGTTATGATTTAAACTAATATATAACTATATATTAAATAGTATAATTACTACTTAATGTGATTTACTCCATTAAACTGTGATTCCTGTGAGATTTAAAACTAGGGTCGTTTCCATTGGGCTCCTGACTATCTATCCACAGCTGAGGACGGTGATCACAGTGGTCTTGAATTTGAGCTGTTGAGTGAATTAAAGAATAAAACAAATGATTTCTTTTTCTTCTGGGTAGATAACCAGCAGTGGATTTCAGGGTGCAATGGAAGGGCCACTTTTAGGTCCTCACAGATTCTCCCTACTTCTTTCCAACTCAGCTGTATCAGTTTGCAATCCCACCAACAGTGCAAAAGTGTCCTCCTCTGTCTGCCCCCACACCCACATCTGCAGTTTGGGGACAAAAAAGAATTAATTAATTAACAAACCCTCTATTTTCTGAGCTATAAAAGGTAAATACAAGTTGAAATATTTAAAATATTTAGTCTTATAAGAGCTCGTAAAGATTAAATTGGATAATACTTGTTCAAAATGGATGATATTTCACATGTGTAAAACCCAAGACCTGCATTTCTCCCTTTCAATTGCGTTACACTTCAGCCAAGTGTTATGGAGAAAGGGCATTTACTAAATGCCTTTATTTCTTTCTAGTAAAAGGGATGACAGCAGACCCTCTCTACCTTAAAGCAGGCAGGTAGGCCATAAGGTTTACTATTCAATGATGGGAAAAATACTCAGGACTATCATCACCACCGTCACATTGTCACTAACATTTTACTAGCGCATACGATGTGTCAGCCGTGGCTCTTTGTGCTCTATGCCCACCTGTTGAATTGCTTCTCACAATTACCCCATGGAAAGACTTGCTACTGTTGCCTAAATGTTTAGATGAAGATGAGAATGGATAATAAATGTGCCTTTGGTCAGAGGCAAAACCCAGGGCAGTGTCAGAAATGCTGTTTCTGGAGCAACGCTCTTCATACTGCCCCATGCTGCCTACCCCATCACACGTGGCTACACTGGCAGGAGAATCCCAGAAAGACGCAGTGTGCACACTGAGGGCTGGGAGCAGTGGCTTCATGGTACCAGCTGAGGCAGAGTGGTCACACAGAAAGATATCTGCACGTTCCATGAGCCTCCATCATTCCCAACAGGTCAGACATCCGAGGAAGATCCAGGGCTCTCAGAGTCCCTGCTGGGGCACGTGATGGGGATGCATCAGCAGAGCTGGGGAGAGGACTGTCCGGCTGGTCAGCTACAGGGAGATGTTGCAGGAGTCAGACTTTGCAGCCAGGGGGTACAAAGGAAGGCTGACTGGGCCAGAGGCCCCTCAGCATTCCAGCCAAGCAGGACAGAGACCTGAGCAGCGCTTCCGAGAGCCACAAGCTTCGACCACTGAAGGCATCTCATGGAGTTCCTTAAATTGCATATATCTTCATTGAGTATTAAACCAAAATTATAAATAAGACTGAAGAGACGGCAATGGAAAACCAAATTTTGGCTTCTATTACTTTACAGCTGACCCTAGGTAGGAGGCACAGTCCAGTGGGAGCAACCAAAATGAGCCTGCTAAAAACCTCACTCAACAGAGATTTGAGTCACTAACCCTCGCTGGTTTCTGTAATAAAGAAATAGGGGGGAAAAGGCATCTATCCCCCCCGCTGGGTGATTCTCTCCCTCCAGAATACAGAGTTAATAATAGGAAAGAAGAGAGTAACATTTAGAAAACTTAGGGATGGGGCAGAAAGTCTTCAGTGTCAGCCTCAAATGCCATCAAGGCAAACCGCAACCAGGGCAGAAAAAGGATATCCAAAGAAGAAAATTTAAAAATTAAGACAAACGGAAAGAGGCTTCTGAAGATCCAGAAGTCACTTGCCACCATGAAGATGTATCAACCCAGCTTCCCACAGGCCCGAGGATACAGGGGAAAGCAGGTGATAGGCGCTGTCAGCCCAGAAGACCCAGATGACTTCGTTCAAGAGAGATGCGGAAAGAACTGTGGGAAGTCCAGGTGCCCAAGAGAAATATCAGATGGGATACACACATACGCTTTTAGATTTCCAGTAGCCACGTTAAATAAAAATAAGAGAACCAGTGAAATATCATTTCAACATGTAATCAACATCAACATTATTAGATAGGATTTTTTGCACAAAAAATCTGTTGTGTATTTTACATGTACAGCCATGTCAGTTTGGCTTAGCCAAATTTTAAAAGTGCTCAAATAAGAATGTGTGGCTAGTGGCTCCATTACTGGAGAGCACAGGTTAAAAGATGACCAAGTTTAGACTGGGATAGATGTTATTTTTCTAGGCATCCGTGCACGAGGCTTCGAAGGAGACTAGAATCATCACAGAACTACTAAATAACATCGTCTGCCAAGCTGAGTTAGGGCATCAACTCCTTCAGCCTCCCCATATTTATATATCACTTAACGAAGTGTCTGGTACAATTTAATAACTCACAGTGTGTGGACTGCTTTTATCATCATTAGCATTAATAACAGAGACAGGACGAAGGACCAAGTCTTCTGACTCCTAATCAAATGCCCTTCCCACAGTCCCAGGAGCCCTCTCATGTAAGCAATACATTTATACTAAGGATACAATGTCCTGGATGGCCACCAGCATTATTAAAATGTGCACCCTGGCTTCCTGGGCTGTAAGGTCAGACATACTTCAAATCACCAGCTTGCAAAGCAAAGTACTGAAAAACAAAATAATTTCATTTTCCTGGGCTGACCTTTAAGTCCATGCGTGCTGCCTCTACTCTGCAGCCCCGGCTGCCAAGCACCCTGATGTTCTTATCAAAGATAAGAACAAGATCCGGCTTGCTGGCAGGATGCCCCGCTCACCTGTCGTGGAGGAAAGTTGGCATTCGGAGGCTGGGTTCTTCTGTGGATGAGCTCCTTTCCCGTCAGTGGAAAGACTTGCCAAAGCCTCACTCGAGCCAAGCTCCCACTCATGAATCAACTGAGAAAATGAAGGCGAAAAATTCTTCTTAACTATCTTTTCATAACATCCTCGAAATTGACAACGGGAAAGATGCCTTTTCTTCAGACAACAACTCTTGGGGGCGTCCACAGTAACCAAATCAAAACAGATTATTACACAGGGGGAGAGACTCTTAGTGAATGGTTAAGTACCTAATTAAGTCTATTTTCTAGGAATGAACCCTCAGGATACATCTGTTGTTCCCACTCACTAAATATTTTTAAAGGTTATCGGGTCTCTCAGGAAACCTGTCCTCACGCTAATAATTCACTGAACAATAAGGTCAGGTGAACACTAATGGCCACAAATGTGATGGGACTGAGGGCAGAGCTGTGCCCTCACCCACACCTCCCACGCAGGTGACACTCGAAGTTCACCCTTCCTCACTCGCTCAAGAGGCGAGCGTGGATCAGAACAGAAATTGGTGATTCCATTTATTTCTTTACCCCCATGTAGTTGTTCGACTGCCACAGCCAGATACCATAGCAGGTCCTGAGCACAGAAAAAAATGTAGTCCTGCCTTCAAGGGACTTACAGCCCAGTGGAGCGGGGAGAAAAAACAAACATCAGCCAAATAATAACACAGAAATTTAATGGTTTAAATAGATTGCACATTCTGTGCCAGGACCTGTAACCAGTTCTGAACATGCATTATCTCAGGGAAATGAGCATCAAATGACAACTAAGGTGAGGGCCACAAAGGGAGGAGCGTAGGACTAGGGGAGCACCTACCAGTAGGCTTTGACCAGTTTGAGGGACCTTGACGTGACAAATGAGCAGGGACTTCCTGGTGAAGCTTTTTTTTTTTTTAATTGTTAGTGATTCATTGAGGGTACAAGAAACCAGGTTACACTGATTGCATTTGTTAGGTAAAGTCCCTCTTACAATTGTCCCCAAAAGCTGTGTCACACACCAAGACCCCACTCCCTCCCTCCTTCCCTCTCTCTGCTCTTCCTTTCCCCACCCCCACCATGTCATTAATGTCATTAATTGTCCTCATATGGAATTGAATACATAGGATTCATGCTTCTCCATTTTTGTGATGCTTTACTAAGAATAATGTGTTCCACTTCCATCCAGGTTAATACAAAGGCTGTAAAGTCTCCATTTTTTAAATTGCTGAACAGTATCCCATGGTATATATCTACCACAGTTTCTTAATCCATTCCTGGGTTGGAGGGCAGTTAGGCTGTTTCCACATTTTGGCGATTGTAAATTGAGCTGCAATAAACAGTCTAGGGCAAGTGTCCTTATGATAAAAGAATTTTTTCCTTCTGGGTAGATGCCCAGTAATGGGATTGCAGGATCAAAAGGGAGGTCTAGCTTGAGTTCTCTGAGGGTTCTCCATACTTCCTTCCAAAAAGGTTGTATTAGTTTGCAGTCCCACCAGCAGCGTAAAAGTGTTCCTTTCTCTCCACATCCATGCCAGTATCTGCAGTTTTGATATTTTGTGATGTAGGCCATTCTTACTGGGGTTAGATGGCATCTCAGGGTGGTTTTGATATGCATTTTTCTAATAGTTAGGGACAATGAGCATTTTTTCAAATGTTTGCTAGCCATTCATCTGTCTTCTTTAGAGAAGCTTCTATTCATCTCTCTTCCTCATTGATATATGGGATTGTTGGCTTTTTTCATGTGGATTAATTTGAGTTCTCTATAGATCCTAGTTATCAAGCTTTTGTCTGATTCAAAATATGCAAATATCCTTTCTCATTGTGTAGGTTGTTGATTTGCTTTGATTGTTGTCTACTTAGCTGTACAGAAGCTTTTCAGTTTAATTAAGTCCCATTAGTTTATTGTTATTGTTGCAATTGCCACGGCAGTCTACTTCATAAAGTCTTTCCCCAGGCTGACATCTTCCAGTGTTTTCCTATGCTTTCTTTGAGGATTTTTATCATTTCATGCCTTACATTTAAGTCCTTTATCCATGTTGAATCAATTTTGGGGAGTGGAGAAAGGTGTGGGTTCAGTTTTAGTCTTTTACATGTGGATGTCCTCCTCACCCAGAACCACTGAATAGGGAGTAGGGAGTCTTGAAGCTTTAACAGCCAGTTCTCCAGGATAAAAGTAGTGGCTGCTCATTTCTGTGGTGTAAATGCTCCCCCATGACTGTGCTGTCATTGATGGTGGAGTGGAAAAGAGCCGCGCAGAATCAGGTCTCCTCAAGAGCTGATGGAATCTTGCTCCAGCTTGATACCATGATGACGAGCTAATTTTTGTCTGGAGAAGACAGGCAAGCGTGTTGAATGAGCCTGGATTCCCATGCCGGGCTGCCATCCCACACTAGCACAGACTGTGTGGCTTGAACAGTGGATGTTCATGCTCCCAAGTTCTGGAGCTTGGACATCCATGATCAAGGTACAGCAGCGCTGGATTCTGCTACATGCTGTCTTCCTGGCACAGAGATAGTCACCTTCTCACTGTGCCCTCATGCTCCAGGGTGCTAGCAGGGAGGGAGAGAGATCTCTGGGTCTCTTCTTCTAAGGACACCAGCCTCTCTATTGCTAAGGGGCTCCATCTTTATGACCTCCTTTAATCTTCATGACCCCCCTAGAAGTCCTATCTCCAAGACTCATCACAGTGGGGGTTAGGGCTTCAACATACAACATTGAAAGGACACAATTTACCTAAAACAGGTCTCCAAGTCTCCCTTTGGCCAGTAAGTTCATGCACCAGTCCTCCGACTCTAGAGTTTTCAACCTGCAGATTTCAGATAGAGAAGGGCTGTCCTCTTGGCCATGATAAGGGACCCAGCCAGGCATAACTGCATACCCAGAATCCACCCATATAAATAAACTGAAAATTCTCATAAACACGTTGTTATAATTGGTAAAATGGTGATTCACTAAAGATACTGATCAGTTCATTGTAGCTTTTGTTCATCTTTTACCATTAAGGAAATATGGCTGATCTAAATGAGTTTTCCCAGTGGTGAAGGGAAGAGGACCTTCCAGAGGAGGGTCCTATGTACAGAAAAGACTCAGAATCACCCATGGTGTGGACAAGCAGAGCACTGTCCTCTTGAACAAAACTTTGGGATGAGGGTAACCCACTAAGGCTAGATGTGAAGGGTTTGGTGCACAGCGCTCATTAGTGTGGCCACCTCCCTGGCTACGGCAGGCGTTCCACAAAGAGCTGTGCCCCAGAATGTGATTGGAGAAGCTCTATGATGGGGAGAAATCTTCTGCTAGTGTGGAAGAGGGCTTGCAGAAGCCAGGATCTGGGAGCATGAAGATCAGCTTCAAGGCCATCACTACAGTTCTGCATCAGATCCTAAGGTCTGTGCCAGTCAGGTGCAAACAGCAGGCCCGGACAGGGATCACTCCTGCCATACTGTTCCTCCACACACCTGAGGACTCGTGGACTTCACTCATCACTCTGCTTGATGACACAAAATGATCAATATTGAAAGGGTACACTGTATTTTCTGCCAACAGAAATGGGTTAAATAAATGAATTAATCCCTTATGTCTATGTTGGGGTCACTGTCTAACAGCACAAATCATAATTAAGATTCTATTTACAAGTTTGCTGACTAGCCTTTGAGGAATCTGTATTTTGTTTTATTTATTTATGCCAGTAAAATGCCTTCGGTTTGGAGAACAAGAGAGAAAATCCCATTTGCAAATGAAGGATTTGAGACAGATAGGTTTTGTCATGGCTTCCAGCTAAGCAATGTTTTGTTCCCTCATTTCTAGAAGTTTAGAATTAGCTTTTCTTAACATTTGGGACTTCAATCTGCATGCAACAGCAAGAAATAAAAACAGTTTAATTCAAATCGTTGAGATCCTCATTGACTTCTGTCTTCAAATTTGCATAATGTTAACCATGTCCAGAAAAATCCAGCCTTGTTGAGACAGAATTCTCATAGGAACCTGACTCGGTCCCCAACAGGCACGGTGGGTCACTTCTGTCCTCATGCCCATATCACTGACGTAGACCGTGATGGAGACGGTGGTGTGTTTCTCTGAGGACGACTGAGCCCACAAACTGCACAAAATCTCCCCAGTTTGCACTCCACCATATGAAAAATAGCTGTTGAGTACTTACACGCATTCCCTTACTGAATTCCTGTGTCAGGTCTACGAAGTGATTGTCGTTATCATTCCCATTTCATAGATGCAGGATCTGAAGCGTAAAACTCAGAAGTAGAGCCAGGAATGAAGCCGACTTTTGTGACCAGCTCCTGAGCTTTCGCCAGGCTGCCTCGTGTGTTTTCTTCTCCCTCACTCTCCACGCCCGTCAGACCCCAGGTCCTGCTGGGTGTCTCTGCTGGATTTGTTCAGGTTCCACCCTTCGCCCAGGACTGCCCTCCGACTCACACCAGGACCATGGCAGCCACCACCTGACCCACCCCCACCCCACCAAACCAGACTTTCCAAATACAAATCTGATCTGACCTTTGCCCAGGTTTCAACTCTTTAACACGTGCCACTGCTCTCATGATGAGAGCAAACACGTCAGCGTAAGCTGGAGAAGAACTTGGACAAGCACAGCCCTGCGTGGGGCCGTCGCCCCTGCTGTGCTACAGACCTGCGGCTCACATCCGTCATCCACTGGGCGTGTCACACTCTTTGTTACCCTGATGCTTCACAAGTGGTGTTTTCCCACAGACCCCAGAGACCTGCAAGCCCTTTAGCTGCAGCCTAAATAGTCAGCCCAACCTCCCAACACGTGCTAATGATCATTTTGAGGTACGTTCATACTGTACAAAGGCAGGAGCCCACTCCTCTGTGAGGCAGACCAGTTCTCTGCAGAAATAACAGGCCCCCAAATCTTATGTGTCTCGAGATTTCCACGTGCTGCCTCCCAGCTCTGCCCTCTGGAGTTTCCTAGGAGAATAGAACTGTTTCTCACACAACATTGTATCACTAAATATTGAAATTAAGCTCACAGATATTTTTACTTTAAGGTTTATATTTAGGCATAACTTGCGTGTGTGTGTGTGTGTGTGTGTGTGTGTGTGCTCGCTGTTTGCATAAGAAGAGACAGTTTACGTAAGACACCAGAGAGACAGAGGTCAGAGGAAGCAGTGAATCCTTTAGTCCTTAGTCACAGCTTTTCCAAAATAGTAATTCTCTAATTTCTTAGATTGTCACCCCACCAAAAAAGTGCATTTACCATTCTGACCTAGTACATAACACACACACACACACACACACACACACACAGTATCTCATAATGATGTGTTGGTCACTGCAGACTACATAGATGGTGGGGTTGTGGCCTGGGAGCTGAAGGCTACACCAGGCAGCCCATTACATGTGTACATATACATGCTGCACACACACAACTCACTGTGATGTCTTTCGACCCTTTTTATCTCATGGCACACTCGAACAGGTAGTTAAACTTCCACGGCACACTTAAATCATGTTGACCAACAAAAAAGAGTAAAAAGAAGAATATCCTACACCGTTGGCTCTCCTGGTTCTCAGATCATGACTGAGGCCCGACCACCAGCTCTTCCACAGTCCATCTTGGGGGCTGCAGGTCTGGGACGTTCTCCATCCCCATAACCATGAGTCAATTCCTTATTATACAGCTCTCCTTATATATGTATATCCTTTTGTTTCTTTTTCTCTGGAGAACTCTGATGAATATACCCTTCAAAGTAAAAAAAAAAAATTATGCGTATGCCCAAATATAAAGCCAATAAATAAATGATAAGATTGAGGGGGAAAAAAAAAAGATTGAGGGAAAACAGCAATGTATTTGGCTGTTTTATACTACATAAAAGACTAGTATCTCTGATATAAAGTAACTATGCATTATCAGAAATATTAAAGACTAAGGGTATAGGTAAATTACAGAAGACAAAATACAAGTGAAAGGCGTACAGTTAAAAAGAAGTTCAAGTTCACGTACAAACAGGGCACAAGGCATTACCTTATATACCCATCTGCTGGCGAGAGTTAAAAGCACAGTAATGCTGATTGCTGCGGGTGATGGAGAGTGAGCTCACATGCCCCGCTCCGGAAATGCTACTTCTCACAGCCAGGCTGCAAAGAAAACCAGCAACATCTATTCACATTAAAATGCACTCTGGACCCAGGAATCTCCCCCTCAGGAATAACTTTATGTAAATATAAAGAATAATATGCAAAAGTGCTTTTTCTTCAGCCTTGTCTCCTGGAAACAAAAGGCCTGCCCATCCCGGGAGTGAGTGAGACAGTTCATCGAAATCCTAGAGGACTGAGCACCAGTAATAATGAACTTGGGGAATAACTGACGGAATCGCTAGTAAATACTGAAAAGTAAGATGTAGGGAAACATATAGGTAGAGGGTGCCAAAATGTATACACGTGTTAAACAGAGTTTTCTATGTATTACTTGTCCACGTTGAACTGAATCACGATGGTAATGTGTAGTATGATATTTGCTGAAAAGATGGCATTGAGCAAATGAATGCCGGTGTCACCACGCGACAGGCAGGACAGTCACAGAAAATGACAGAAGCACGGTTTTCTTCTGAGGAGGGCAAGACCATTGCAAAGTGGTGCTTGAATAGAGGACACTGAGGAAGCACAGCAGGGAGGCGTGAGTGTGCAGCACGGCCTCCGGCAGGCCTGATAATGGCACACGACACACTCGTGATAAGTTCCAACACCTGGTCCTGTGCGTGACGGGCACAGGGAGGATCCGGGCGGCCTCACAGTGTCCCTCAAGCAGGAATTCACAGTCCTCAGAAGTGCCTGGACACTGCTGGTAATCACTCCAGCATCTCTTGTAAATGCAGTCATCAAATATGACCTGTATTCATCTTTCATTCTTAGTATATAATGAGTATTATAATTTCTTCCTTTCTTAAAATGCATATACATTTTTTGGTCCCTTCTGTATATATAATAAAATACTGTAATGCTGTTTTTCTAAAGGAAACAACGGACGCCCAACTCCCTTTGTTTGATAGATTTAGAAGTGAATAGAAACCTATAGTATATGTTCTTGAATGGTTATGGTAGCGCAGAAATAATTATGGTAGGTATTCATAAGAAAATGATTTTTTGGTTGTTAGAAAGGTTGAGAGGTATGGAAGGGGGCAGATGTGTGTCAAAATGAATAGCAGAAATTGGAAATAAAAATTGGAGAAAAAAGAAACAAGATGACACAATAAAATAGCCAAGAATTCACTTCATGTAAGATATTAATTTTTTAAAAAATGTGAAAAAATGTTATGTGAATATGTACACGTTCATATCCATGCATGCGTCTAAGTGTGTGTATATGAATATGTACACATGCATATCCATATGTGTGTATAAGTGTGTGTGTGTACACATGTTGATTTGTAGAAATATCCGCCTATCAACTGTGAAATATTTCTTGAGCACTGACTAAGTGCCAGGGATTTCTCTGAGGATACAGCAGTAAAAGAAATAGAAAAAGCATGAAGACCATCATGGGCTGGACAGACGCAGAGTAATGGAAGCATGTGTTTTACTACATATGTGTAACAATTATTCCATATAACTATAGTAAGAATTATTAATATGACAAATAAGTGCTAGGGCGAAGCACAGCCCTTGGAAGAGGGTACACAAGGCCGTGGTGCAGACAGTGTTGCCGTCTTAAGTAAGGCGGTTGGAGAGTTGTTTGCTGAGAAGATATCAAAGGAAAATCTGAGGTCTGGGAGGAGGTTACACCACAGCGCAGGTGATGAACTACGGCAGCTTAAGTCAGAGCAGAAATGACAAACGAGATCGAAAGTGCCGGGACCCCACACGTATTCTGGAGAAAGAACAAAAAAGCTTTGCTAAAGGATTCAGTGCGGCATAGCAGAGAAAGAGGATTTGCAGGTAGCTGCAAGATTTTAAGAAGCAGAGCTGAAAGAATGATGGGATTTTCAGAAACTAAGACGGGGCAGAGCCCAGGTAGGGCCAGGGTGGTGGGGGGAGATGTGGAAACATTAGGAGTTTCATGTTGGCCATGCTAACTTTTAAAAATCTAAGAGGCATGCAGAGAGTAACATCGATGAGGAAGTTGAATAGCCACATTTAAAATTCAGGCAGAAGTCCATCGGGGAGGCATAAATTTGGAAGTCAGCAATGTAGAGATTTTTAAAATCTTGGTACTAAATGACATCATCAAGAGAAACTTGGACTAGGACAGAGAAGAAATCCGAGGAAGAAGCTCTGGATGGCAGCCACGATTTGTATTCTATACTTATGATACATACGGGATACACTGTCAAATGAAAAACAGCATATTTCAAAGTAATACATATGATACGATTCTGTTAGGTCAAAAAAAATCGTATTGAGGCCTTACATCATTTTATGTTTGCACGTGTGTTTTAAGAACAAGGGGGAAATGGAAGGGGACGTGTGAGGTTATGAGCCTTGGCTACGTCGGGGGAGCGAGGTGGACCCCCGCTACGGTGGGGGTCACTCACTATGCCTTCATATGTCTTTGTGTGTTTGCTTGTCATAGCAGGTAATTGCCACGATTGTCAAACCCCAAATAAAGCATAAAAACTTCAGTTTGCTTCTCCTGGAAATAGTCATTTCTGATTTCCTTGTATAAGGGAGAAATCACAACAGAGGTTCCCTGCAAAATCCTGACCATGTACCAAGACCACACTAGAGGGGCAGAGAGGCCGCTGGCTGCACTGCAGACACAGAGCATCGACCAAGGAAGGAGGCTGGGCTGCAGCTAGACCTCAGCTCCAGGCAGAGGCTCAGCTCATCTTCTCTGGCTGTGGTTACCTGAGCCGGACAAAAGCAGCATCTGTTCTGAGATGAAAATTGAGAGCACATTTGAATAAGTAGGGAGCTTCAGATGAAAAAATCTAAGACAGAGGCAACAGCCAAAGAAGAGCCCCACGTGCTGGCTCAGAGCTGGGGAGACGTCTACACTCACGTTGGTTTCAGGGCAGTCATTAGGTTGGAAATAGATGTTAGTTATACCAGATCCTGGGTGAGACCAGTGGCTCCAGACTCACACAGACTGTGTTACCTTTCCAGCCCTACCAATTCCTCATCTCACCCAGGACGAGTGACCAGACCTCATTGTAGCTCAGCCTCTTTGTGTGAAAATGTTCTGATGCTGAGGACAACAGCAGGGCTGGTTCCGTAAGGTGGTTTGATTATGTGAGGCAACACCTATCAAATGCCTAACTCAATGCCTAGGACACTGCAAGTATATAATAAACATTTGCCATTGTTGCATTGTTAATAATTCTCTTAGTGAAATTAATTTGGCTAATGCTGTGGGTTGAATTGTGCCTGCCAAGAAGATATGTTCAATTCTTAATCCTCAGCCCCCGTGAACTTGACCTTGTGTGAAAACAGGATCTTTTCAAAGGCAATCGAGTTAAAATTGGTCCTACTGGGTGAAGGTAAAGCCAATGACTGATGTCTTTAGGAGAAAAAGGAAGTTTTGACTCAGATACTCAGGAAGAAGACAAAGAGATTTTGGAAAACTACAACCATAAGCTAAAGAACACAGAGGATTCCAGCCCCCAGAAGCAAGGAGAGAGCTCACCACCCCAAGAGCCTCCAGAAAAACCCAATCCTGTCAGTTCTCTGCTGTCAGACTTCCAGCCTTCACAACTGTTACAAAGTAAACTCTTGTTTTAAGCCATCATGTTTGTGTACTTGGCTATGACAGTCACAGAAAATTAATACAGCTACATATACAGAAGCAATTGGTGATCTTTGCCAAAAGGAGCCCGAGAACCACGAAAACCAGTTTTGGTCTGAAGATTAATCAGTCTCATGAATTTGGACAAGCTGATGACTGAATGAGAAGTGGACTATTGCTCCATCCTCCTATTCAGTAGAGTCCTAGATAGCTCAGTGAATTTCATAACAGGCCAAAGAAGACACAGCCAGCCATAGCCCTTCCTGGGAAACAAATTCTTCAGATGTGTAAGAATTAAACAAACTTCAGGGGCACCAAATGGACTGGATTGATGCCAGTGTAGAACAAGGTCTTAGTAGAATGACCACTGAAAAAAATTCTAGCACTTTGGGAAGCTGAGGCAGGAGGACTGCTTGAGGCCAGAAGTTCTAAACCAATCTGAGCAAGAGAGAGACCTCCATCTGCACAAGAGACATAAAAGTTAGCCGGGCATGGTGGTGCATGCCTGTAGTCCTAACTACTCAGGAGGCTAAGGCAGGAGGATCACTTGAGCCTTGGAGTTTGAGGTTGAACTGAGCTACAGTGACACCACCACACTCTAGCTGAGATGACAGAAGGACACTCCATCTCAAAAAAATAAATTACTAAATTAAAGCTAAAGGCCCATTTGCTTAGAAGAGATAACAAAAATAATAGGTATTGATTGTTACATTTACTGTGTTCATTAACTATTCCAAACAGTTTTCATTCATTAACTTATTTAATTCACATTATATCTCTTTTCAATAAGAAGAAAGAACCGTCGATACTAGAAACTGTTTTGTTTTTACTTGTAGTAAAACTGTATTGGAAAGTGCCCCAAACACAACAGATTCAAACTATCAAAGATCACGTTCCTTTACTATGACACAGAGTTGTATCGTGGACATAGACCTGAGAAGTAGTTAACAACCCAGGGCTAGTTCCCAATCCCCTTTCAGCTAATCTAGGTGGCAGCATTACTAGTTTTTGACTATGAAAATGGCATGAAATTTATGTGAACCAGCTTGATGAAAGTATTTCAAAATGTATATGAAAACACTACACTGTACCCCGTGTTTGCATTAATGTATACAGCTATCATTTAATAAAAAAAAAAAAGAAATGTGAGCACAAGTGCTACGTGTCAACGTGGGCTGACAAATTCAAGTGTGCGGTAAACCTTCACCCCATTCTCTGTCCCTCTGTGTGATTCTGGCAGCCGGGAGTTGTGCTTGGGACATCCCAAGTCATACCCGAGTCATGTCTTAAAGTCGACCCAGGAGGGCTGCCCCACTGAAAGGGTAACACTTCTAAGCCCCCGTGAGATTCTTTGTTACAGCATTTAGCTGACTCCAGTTATCATTATCATTATTATTATTTGCAGTTTTTGGCTGGGGCTGGGTTTGAACCCACCACCTCTGGTATATGGGGCCGGTGCCCTACTCCTTTGAGCCACAGGCACCGCCCAGTTATCATTATTTTTGCTAACCTTATAATTATTGTCATATAACTTTCACCTTTAAGAAAAAAATGGACACTTGAAACTCCATTATTTGCAGCCCTCCCCACCAAAAAAAACTTCACATCCTGGGAACTCATTACAATATATGTAGAGTTTGAAGTTAAAGTAAAGCAAAAATCTTTTTTTTTTTTTTTTGCAGCTTTTGGCTGGGGCTGAGTTTGAACCCACCACCTCCAACATATGGGGCACGTACCCTACTCCTTTGAGCCACGGGCCCCACCTGTGAAAATCTTTCTGAATGCATTGGTTCATTTTTTCTTTCCAGCCTCCTTCCAAGTAGAGTGACTCTTTTTTCCTGAAGTGCTGGGAAACGGTGCTTTTGTTGAAAATCGCTGGCTCGAGTGACGATGGCGGGGTGGCAGCGAGACCTGGCTGATTAAGCTTTCCCAGGCCTCTATCTGGGCAGCTAATGACACGTACACAATTTGGGAACATAGCTCCTTCATTGAGCGGCTAAGCAAATGCAAACTTGTTCCCCTCAGACAGAAGTGTTACCTTTATAACTGCAATGAAATCTGGAAACAGAGAAACTGTGATATGATTATTCACGGCATTGGGTGCAATTTTGAGGCTGGTCTCTAAGAGCCAATCTTCTACCTCCTAATTTTAACCCGTTGAAACTGGCAAGGGGACATTTCCTTAATATTTAACCTTTCCATTTTCTCCAGGATAATATATTGGATCATACATGAATTACAGATTTTTTCCTCTTAACCTCTCAGCTTGTCATTTATAGACTCAAAAGTTGCACCCAAGTCCAGGTGATGAAAACAGAGCTCTTAGCACAATTCATTGCATGATTCATGGAAGGACCCCGACCCCTGAAGGTTATTCCCTGCTTTCTTTATCACTCACCATCCACTGTCACAACCACTGAGCAACAACAGCATTGATGGGCAATTTGCAACAAAATGGGCATGGTTGTGTTGCAATAAAACTTTATTTATAAAACCAGGATTCTGAACAGCATTTTAAAGATAGAGAAAAAGCAAGTCAACAAATGGAAGGTACAAGGTGAGTGGCATTGCTGTGCTGGAGAAAAAGAAAGGTCAGCTGAGCAGAGGCGGTGAGCAAGGAGAAGACCCCTGAGATGAGGAGAAGGGGCCAGACCCCTGAGATGAGGTCCAGAGGGGCCAGATTGAGCAGGAGTCTCCAGGACGTTCAGCTTTAAGTGTGTGCGCTTGTGAAGAGTTAGATATACAGTGAGGGAAAATGAGAAGTCAATTACTGAGAAAGGAGCCAGGAAAGAAAAATGACCAAAAGGTCACCCACACGGGAGCCTGGGAGAGTTTGGGGAATAGAACTCAAAAATTCTGTTTTGGACAGCACACAATTTGCAAACCATTTACCTTCAGGGGGAAAGAATGCTACAATGGCAATTAGTGACTCATTTGTTCAGCCTTCAACTCTGGTTCTCATCATTCTTAGTTTACATTGAAGTTCGGTTCCCTAGAAGAAGGGTGGACTTTAGCGGTGACAGAATCAGGTTGAAACGTCAGCTTCCATGCTCTCTGGCTGTGTGACTTAGGGACCTCATGACACAGGGACATGGCTCTTCAGTCCTGTGGCTCTGCTGTTTGGGGCACGGTACCGTTCCTTCCTATTCTCCGGATTCAGGCTGTGCATAGGAGGAAGAGAAAGAGAGAGAGATGCAGAGGGAAGGGGGACGGATTCCTGCCACTCCCTGATCCTCCACTCGCTGCCATGCAGATTATATGCAGACTCACATCCATTCCCCCAACAGCCCTGTGGTTTAAACATTCAAGGTTAAATAACACGAAACTCAGGTTGGTTAGACAATAAAAGGTCTCACTAGAAATGCAAGCCAGGTCCACTCCTCCATCATTTTCCTTCAAAGGATGATTAGACATAGCCCCTGGCTTCCGGAAGCTTGCCGTCTTGTGGAAGGGGAAATGGTACACAGTCATCAGCCATCACAACATGACATGAGATTATTTGGCCACTGAGCTGGAGAAAGCCAATTAATGGGCTTTGAGTGTCAAAGGTTGCATAGACGACCTTCAAAATATTGATTCTGCCTTGTAAATAGATGACTTCAGAATATCTGGGGCACAAAGCACACAGACAACTATGACTTTTTGTTTTACTTAACCAAAGCAACACAGTTATTAATGTTTTGAACAGTCAGCTGCTGGGAATTTTAGAAAAGGGGAGAGAACGGAGGCCCATGTTTACCTGATGAACCCACTTGAATGGGCACCGGGCCAGAGACCTTGGCAGATCATCAGGACGAGGACCCTGAAGGCGAGAACACAGGGGACAGCCTCGGCTAGAGGGGTCTGTATCTGCAAATACAGCCGTTAGTCTGTTATGAAGTTAAGATTTGCCTCCTGGGATTCTCCGTTTTCATCTAGAAACTTAATATTTGCAGCTTACTTGGTGTGCTAATAAAATAGCTTCTCACAATATTGTCTTCAAAGGATACACACGTGAGACTATCGGGGTGCTCAGGACTGCAAACACTGCTGGTTTTCTGGGAGGAATCTCTCCAAAGCAGCAGGGATGATGGTGAAGCTCCGGGCTGTGCAGCATAGGACCGAGCTTCCCGCTGAGGTTAGAGAGAGTCACCCACCCGTGGACCTGATTGGGTTTCTCCAGAAACGGCTCTGTCGTGAGTGGATGAGGCTGGGCAGGCAGCTGAGAAAGTGGTTGAGGAAGGCAGTCTGGGTCTTTGCAGCCACACATGGAAACTGGACGGTGGAGACTACACAAGGTTTGGGTCAGACACTTTCATTCCCACCCAGTCTCTCCAGCCATAAACACACGCATATGCGCACAGACACTCAGGTGGGTACGCATTTAAAGAAAAGTTTGGAAATTATATAAGTTTTGAATATTTGGGACGGTGATTTTCAACTGGAGTGCTGCGAAAAATTTTTAAAGAGTATTAATTAAATTGTTTTTGAAAGAAGTTCAAAGCACAGTAAGTATATTCTTTTTTTACTCTTTTTTGGGAGGAATCAACATAACTTAAGTTTAAGTACAGATTCAAGGATGCCATGAGATTAGGAAAAAAAAATGTTGGGAAACACTGTCTTAGGAGATGGAGGTTCTCCGCAGGCAGGTGTTCCTGACACCCCCTCGAGGCTGACAATGACAGCTGTCATTTATTCAGTGCGGGAGACGAGCCAGGACTCTCCTATATAATGCCCCCAAATCGCCTCTATGCTCAGTTCACAGATGAGGAAACTTCGAATCATGGAGATTAAATAACTTGCCGGACGTCCTCAGCTGGTGAGTGAGGAGGCGGCTGAGGTCCACTTCTGTGTTTCCTGATGGATCGATCAGGCCTCTCTGGAGCACGCACAGTGCAATTCCCTCTCCAGCCACATCCGAAGACTCTTTCATTGAGGGAATTCAAAATGGACCCAGCCCTCCTGTCTGTTTTTATTTCACCAGACACTGGAAAAACCACTACCTCTAATTCTGACACTGCATCAAAGCTAAAACGACAGTGTGTACCCCAGAGCAGCGGGCTGTGACAGTGTGTACCCCAGAGCAGCGGGCTGAGCCACAGTGTGCACCCCCAGAGCAGCGGGCTGAGCCACAGTGTGCACCCCCAGAGCAGCGGGCTGAGCCACAGTGTGTACCCCAGAGCAGCGGGCTCTGACAGTGTGCACCCCCAGAGCAGCAGGCTGCGCCGTAGGCCCGGGTGAGGCGACCCCACCACCCAGGCTGGCGCGGGCACATTCTGCGCTGCCTGCACGCACTTCTCAGGGCGCATCCAACTGGGCGGAGTTTCCCAGCCCCTCCCCTTCCTGAACTGGTCATCAGCCTGTAGAGTAAAAGCAAAAAACATTTGTTAAAGGTGTCACATTTCCATGAAAATCTCTTCCGTCTCAGGAGATTCGCGTTGTCTCAGTACTTCAGAGCTGCCTCCTCCGTGCTGCGCGACACCTGGGGCTGTGGGTGGGGACGCTGACCTGCGGCTTCAGCCCAGGCCACCCCCTTCCTGTCCGACCCTCCTCCTCCTCCAGTCCCTGGGGTCTCCGAGGCTCCTCCTCTGTACAGATCCCACCGCTGTCTCTCTGTGCGCTCAGGGTCGCCTCTGTCTTCCTCGGCTTGACACAATTGTACTCTTGGGGGTCACTCTGTTCCCACTTTTCCTGAGAAGCCCTCCTTGACCAAGCCCACGCTGGGTCTGAGCCTGGGTCCTCTCCCCAGATGCCCACAGACGCCGTGCGCAGCCCCTGTCGTAGCCCGTAGCGTGAGACACTGTTACAAACGTTCCTTTCCTCGCTCTCCTTTGTCCATCCGGAATCCCAGCCCGTCCCGCGGTTCACTGAGGATGGACAGACGGCAGATGCCAGTGCAGGCCAGTGAGGGTTTTTGGGAGGCTTGGCTTGTACATAAAGCCTGCTGGTCCTCAGCAGACTGTCCAGTGCAGAGACGTGTCATACCCTTCTCTCTGTCCTTCAGAGGGCCTTGCCCAGAGCAAGTGTTCAATATTGTATTATTGATTGATTCCTATCCAAAATTAATCTTGATTGAAGAAATTTCAGTTGTTACAGATGCTATTAACCTAAGAGCTCTGAATTCCAATAACCTAGACCCAGAATTTATTTTTGAAACCTTATTCCTTACAATTACCCTGATAAATCCTTTAATGTACGGGACATTATTTTACAGCAAGACATATCTATACTTAAATATCTCTGTTTTTTCTAAGCTTTTGTTTCTGCCTGGAATACCATTCCTCCTCCTGTCCAGCTAGAAAACCCTTCTTATGTCCCAAGGTCTGGCTGAAATGCCCCCTTCCCCAGCAGACTTTGTACCCACTTACATGACAGTATTTGCTGTGCTTAAGTCCATGTAGCTGCTTAAGTGTCAGTCCCATCATGCTGTGAGATTCTTGAAAACAACAATAGTATCTTAGTGCACCTTGAGCTCTGCCCCTGGAAGCTCTCCTGAGGCCTAGAGCACTGACTGAGGTGCTTAGTGAGTGCGTGACAAACGAGAGAATGAATAGTGACACCCAGCCTGACTAAATCAGAGCCCAGCAGGTCACCCACAATGATTGCAACTGAAGAATTTTACAATCAGAACACTTTCCAAAAATCAATCAATCAATCAATTGATTAATCAGTCAGGTGAAATACTGAAAAAGCAGGCAGCCAGGGCCAAGAACGTACATTAAGTTCACTAGGCAGCCAGATGAGAACCTGAGCCCTGAGGATCCAGCCTGCAGCCTTTCCCTCTGGTCGGCCCTGGCAGGCCACACCTTGCTCCTCTAACCCCATTCCTTTATCACTGGCCACACAGCAGCTCTTGGAATTCACCAAGGGGCTCTGTGAAGGTCCCGTCTACTTGTACCTCTCTGACTCCAGAAAGCAAGGAGCTCCTTGTTCCCGCCAGATGTGTCCTCCCTGAGGAGGCTGCAGACAAACTTGATTAGCTTCCTCTTAATTGTGTATGAAATGCAAATGTGTCCCACTCACACGCCAGGGACATCCTTTGTCAGCTCCTGTGCAGGGGCCGATAATGCCAATTAAATGCCAAGGCTCACTTAACAGGTGTGTTGATTGCCTCTGCACCGTGATTTAGTGGAACAGCACTCTGGGTGTGAGGCGGGCAAGAAGCGCATCCTCTGTCCCCTGCTCCCTTTCTCTGCTCCGTGATTTAGGTGATTTAGTGGAACAGCACTTCGGGTGTGAAGCAGGCGAGAAGCGCGTCCCCTGTCCCCTGCTCCCTGCCTCTGCGCCATGATTTAGTGGAACAGCACTCCGGGTGTGAAGCAGGCGAGAAACGCGTCCCCTGTCCCCTGCTCCCGGCCTTGCCCATTACCTTTCACATTTGCTCTTTGCTGCCAAAAATTAGCTTTTATTTTTCCTAAAAGCAAAATCAATAACATGCTTCCCGTGTGAAAGCTAAACAAATAACTGTTCTGATCACTAGCCTCCCTATCTCATTTGCATACCTCCCCAAAAAGGACCCGTCTTTACCTGGCCCGTCCCCAACTCTAACAACCCAAAGTCACAGCTTCCTGAGTCACCTTCCTAAGGAGGCAAAGCCCTGAGTCTGTCATTTTCCTACCCCAAAGCCTTCAATGACATCCTAGCAGGGGTCCTCAAACTTTTTAAACAGGGGGCCAGTTCACTGTCCTTCAGACTGTTGGAGGGCCAGACTGCGGGCCCCGGGACAAGTCGGCTACTAAGCAGGACAGGCAGTGGTGGCAAAAACACCTGGCGGGCCAGATAAATGTGCTACGCCGGCTGCATATGGCCCATGGGCCATAGTTTGAGGACGCCTGGTCTAGTCTATCAAATGCATATACTTCAGCTGGGAACTCCAAATCCTCTGGGTATTGGGCCAATTCCTTTTTTTTTTTTTTTTACAAAATAATCTCCACCTGCACCCTCAGCCCACCATGGAGCTTATAACTGACTTGTCACATCTACCTTCTTGAGGAAACTTCTCAGTTGCCTTTCTTGCACCCTTAGTCTGGTGGCATAGCCCTTCCCCAGAGTCACCTCATGGATCTCATTAACTAGAACATTCCTCTTTCCTCCCAAATCCCAGAGTTGGTGCAGAATTACCAATCCGAATATTTCCTGTATATATATCAGTCGCATGACGGTTATTTTATTTGCACAACTTTATTTCATCTTTCCCAAGTGAGATGTTGTTATCTCATTTTATGGATGGGAAAACTCTTCGTGATAAAATAACTTGCCAAAGGTCACAGGGCTAATAAGAGGCATAGCCCACCATTAGAGCTGGATTCAGAGTGAGTCTGAAGGCCCAGCACTTCCCTGTATGCTGGCGTTCAGGGTAGAGAATTTATTACTGACTAGCAGGTACATGACAATTCTTCATTTCTGTGCCAACTCTAACACCACATTATGAGTCCTCAGAGAAGAGAAAACGCCCCATTTTGTCCTGTGTATTCCTTCTGCTCCAAAGTGGAATCATCTCAAAAGCAGATGTTGTTAAAGTGTTTCATGGCAATCCTGCCTTGCGCGCGGGGGGGGGGGGGGGCACGATGTCGCCTCCCACAGGCACTGTTTAGATGTGTTGCATGAACATGTGGCTTTAAATTCTTCTGGCATGGAGGTTGGATTATTCGTCATAATTATACCAAAGGTCTATGGCTGGAAGCTACAGGGGGTCCTTTTTAATGTGTACGGTCTACAAAATTAAGTCGTATCACCCAGACTCATTAGAATGCTGTATTCCTCTCACCTTTGGTGTCTGCGTTCTGCTAGTCTAGGGTCCAACCCAGAGAAAAGCAGTGCCCATTCCTGCTGCCTTCCAACGTCTGACGTCCTTCCCCCAGCTCCATCATCGTGACAACAGGCCCACTGCTCTCATACAGGGCTGCAGAGAAGCTTGCCCAGAGACAATTTTCATTTCAAAGCTCAGACATGAAAAGCGCTCCCTTGCTGGGTAAATGAACCCACTGTTTTTTTGCTAAATCAAGCTCTGTTGAAGGGAAGCTGGAGAAGAAAACTGGCAGAAGAATTGACGAGAGGGGGATGGAAACCCAAACTCGATTGCTGCTTCTTTGTTTAGTTTTGTTTTTTCATTTTCGTAGCTAAGTTTAACTTGGCTGAATAAATGGACTGTGGTTTCCTCCGATGCATTGAGAAAGGCAACCAGCGGGCAAGGCTTGTTTAGTGAGAAGGTCTGATGTCACCGGCCCTCCGTAGAACCTAAAAGGATTAGTCAGCCTTTCACCCCAGCACCCCGATCCCTGTGGCAGTTTGTACTTTGGCTGTGCAGGAGGATCACGACCATCTGTCTTCCCCTGGTCCACAGGTGGAGGTTCAATTTCCTGGAACTCAATACTCACACAGCAGCAGTCTTTGAATCCCTCTGTAAATCTGAAAACATGGCCAAGGGGGGGGGGGAGCTGCAAGAATTTCCTAGTGGGCTGCAGGCAGATCCTATCTTTCTTGAATCCCCTCTGCTGCTGTTGGGTCTCAGCCATCGCTTCTGTAAGAAGAGGAGATAACAGTCATGCCTAAATGTTTATCACACTGGGCTGCCCAGCTTCCCAGCAGAAGGAAAGAATGGTGGTTATCAGGGACCAGGGGATGGGGGAGTGGGGATATGTTGGCCAAAGGATACAAGATATCAATGAGAAATGAAAAATAAATTCAGGAGAGCTATTACATGTAACACAGTGGTTACAATTTGTAACAATGTATTAAATACTTAGAATTGCTTAAGGATGTAGATTTTAAATTTCTTTCCAAAAATAAAATAAGTATATGAGATAACAGGCATGTTAACTATCGCAATGTAGGCATTCCACAATTCCTGTCTATATCAAAATAGCATGCAGAACATCACAAATACATTCAATTTTTATTTATCAACTAAATAAGAAATTTAAAAAATCAAAATAGAACAGTCTCCGCCCCCACCCCCTGCACAGGAAGATCTGCGTCCTCAGAGAGTTGTCAGAGGAGCCCGCACGGAGTCAGGAGAGAGGAAGAGGTGGACCTTGGCCTGCCAGGTGTGCTGCTGGTCACCAACCCCGGCAGGGAGCAAGAGACCATCTTCACTCTCACGGGGGATCTCGGAGATCCCTGCCCAAGTGCATTCTCTGTGATTTTGAAGACACACACTAATTACCCGTAGGTTAAAAACAACAATGACAACAGCAAAAACCTTTCCACCTCTATTTTGGCTCTTTCCCCTGGTGTTACCAATAGAATACCAGTAGTCAGTTCTTATGCAGCCACCTTGGATTGTCCCCCCTCCCTTCATGAATGAACCCACCTCCCCAAGGTTTGTGAGGGAGATGAAAGAACATACCACACACACACACACACACACACACACACACACGTACCACGTAGGACTGAGCTTCAGCAAAGACTGTAATAGAACCAGACTACATCTAAACACCCAAGACAGTCATAGGGGACCTCGGGGAACACCCATTTTCACCAAGTGAAATTTGACTATCTGCTGTCATCTCCATGTTACGTCTCTAGATTCCTAAACTCCACCTGGCAATGTTAAAACACTGTGGATGGTGACAGTGAAGAGCAGAAGGGAGCAAAGGTAACATGTCTCCCATTTAGAAACAAAGCCAGTCTCACTTCCATTGCAAGAGAGAGAGAGACAACAGAGCAGAGAGTCAAAGAGGCAAGGAGGAGGATGCTGGGCCTGCTCCCACTGCAGCGCCTCTCCCAGCCTATCGATGAGGAGACAGGTGTGAGGCGGGAGAAGATGGGCAGGGTGATGAGGCCTCCCACCTCCCAGATGGTACTCGGGCCATTATGCGTTAGCAGCTCAGAAGAGGAAGCCCCATCCACGTAGCCTTCTTTTTTTTATTGTTCGGGATTCTTTGAGGGTACAAAGAACCAGATTACATTGATTGCTTTTGTTAAGTAAAGTCCTTTTTATTTTTTTCATAGCTGGGTACGTTAATGCAATCACGGGGTGTACTGCAATCATTGTGCTGGTTTTATATACAATTTGAAATATTTCCATCAAACTGGTTACCACAGCCTTCACCGCATTGTCTTAGTTACTGTGTTAAGACATTTATATTCTACACTTAGTAAATTGCACATGTACCCTTCTAAGAGGTAAAGTCCCTCTTACCAATGGGCAAGAGAGATGAATAGAACCTTCTCTAAAGAAGACAGATGAATGGCTAGCAAACATATGAGAAAATGCTCATCATCCCTAATTATTAGAGAAGTGTGAATCAAAACCACCCTGAGATATCAGCTAGCCACACTGAGAATGGCCCAGATCACAAAGTCTCAAATCTGCAGATGCTGGTGTGGATGTGGAGAGAAGGGACCACTTTTACACTGCTGGTGGGACTGCAAACTAGTACAACCTTTTTGGAAGGAAGTATGGAGAACCCTCGAAGAACTCAAACTAGACCTCTCATTTGATCCTGCAATCCTATTACTGGGCATCTACCCAGAATTAAAAAAATCCTTTTGCTATAAGGACATTTGGAGTAGACTGTTTATCGCAACCCAATTGACAATTGCCAAAATGTGGAAACAGCCTAAATGCACACCAACCCAGGAATGGATTAACAAGCTGTGGTATATGTACACCATGGAATACTATTCAGCCATTAAAAAAGATGGAGACTTTACATCTTTTGTACGAACCTGGATGGAAATGGAACACATTATTCTTAGTAAAGTATCACAAGAATGGAGAAGCAAGAATCCCATGTACTCAATTCTGATATGAGGACAATTAGTGTCCTAGTGTACGGTTGGGGTGGGGGAAGGGAGAGGAGAGAGAGGGAAGGAGGGAAAGGGTGGGGGGGTCACAGTGTACTGCACACCTTTGGGGGGCAGGACACAAATATAACAGGGACTTCACGTATCCTTCTTAAAACACACTGAGAGTCCACCTTCCCCTAAACAAGCACAATGTGATTTGAAGCTGATGAGTAACAGGAGTGTTGCTCTCATTAGAGACACGGTGCCAGACACACTGAAAGTGCCACACAGGAGAGAGGCAATGTCCGGTTAGAGCTGTGCCATGGTGTCATGTAGAGGAAAATGGAAAAATTGGAACAATAAGAATTGTGGTAGAAATGTGTCTGAATGTTCAGGGTACAATTTAAAATCAGCCAGGACACACACTGTTTCAAATATCACAGCCTCAGAGGCAGCTTGAGAAAAGCATAGGCTTTAGGGTAAGAAAAAAAGACTTCTGTTTCTGAATGTGTGATAAACATACTCCAGTTTATTCCTTTGACTAGTCACAATTAAAGAAAAACCCAGATGCAATGAGTAATTCATCTAGCAGTAGACGCTGAAAGGTGGGGAAAGAGTAGCTGGCTAGGGACCTTGGCACTTGAGCAAGAACAAAATACCGTTCCTGGGGACAACCCTAATTAAAAAAAATAATAATAATGGAAACTAGACTGTTATAACTATCCAAAATGTTTAGAATGCAGCCTAAATTATTCATTTTACCAAGAAACAGGAAAATCTTAAATTAAATGAGAAGGGGTAATCGGTAATCAGCAGACATCAACACCAAAGTGCCAGAGAGGTTGTAATTATTGGGCAATGATTTAGAGACAGTTGTAACAAAACTGCACCAATGAGCAACCTCAAACGCTCCTGAAACAACCACCACAAGAATCTCACGAAGGAAATAGAAGACGTGAAGAAGAATCAGATGGAATTTTAATTCTGAAAAATAAAACAACTGGAATGGACTAAAAATTACTTCAATTTAACACAGCTAACTTACAATATTGCTACTCTATCAAAATGACAACCTCTTAGACGTCTAGCTGTCTGAATTCCTTTCTCTGAGCTTGGGTTTAAGTACTGTGTAAAGTGAAGATAAGGTGTAATATTTCTTAGGGTTACTGAACAAAACTAAATGCTATCAAACATCACCAAAAAACCCAACAAAACATGCATATTAGTTATCCACTGCCGCCTAATCAACTACCCCCTCTTTAGAGACTTTGCCCCTAAATCCGAAACCTCGGGAAGCCCTTTTCCCATTGACTTCAGCTGGAGTAGCTGGGAGGAGAATCCCCGGGAATCTGAAAGCTTACTCATGCTGACACATTGGGTGCTGACACATGGGCTGGGAAGAATCACATAGGTGTGGACCAGGACTTTGTGTGGTTTCTCTGTGTGACTCTCCAGCATGACAGTTTCAGAGTAGCTAAACTTTGTACATGTAAGCTCAGAGCTCCCACTGTCTATTTCAAGACAGTCAGGAAAAAAGGACTCATCTTTTATGATTTAGCATTGAAAGTCACACGACAACACACCTGCTATAGTTCCAGGTCCACCCAAATTCAAGGGGAGGAATTTTAGACACTTCCATTCCCAATGGAGAAACGTCAACAAAACACAGTAATAGCAGCGTAGGACATGGGATATATTGGTGTGGCTCCAGTGAAACACACAGTCTGCCCCAGCCTGTGTAACTCCTGGGTCTGGTACATAGTATTACAAACTATGGGTGAGCAAACTATAGCCTACAAGGCAATTCAATCCTCTGCCTGCTTTTACAAATAAAGTTTTATTAGAACACAGTCATGTCCATTTATTTACATATTGCCTTTGGCTGTTTTGTGCTACAGCAACAGACTTAAGTAGCTGTGAAGAGACAATTTGACTACAGAAGCTGAAGTATTTACTAACTGGCCCTTTTTGGAGTAAGTTTACTGACCCTGGTTGCAGACAATTTCCACATGCTCCTAGTGACTGCTGCTTGACCCTTAGCACCCCAGAGCACCTGCTGTGTATTTTATTGGATTCATAATTATTTCTGTAAGCACCCAAGCTGGTTCTCCCCGTGGAAGCTTTGTCTGTGATGTTTCTTCTGCTGGAAATGTTCCCTTTTAACTCTCCTAATGGGTTTCTCCTTCTCAGCACTGATGTCATCCTTCCCGAGAGGCCGTCCCTGGAGCCAAAGGAAAGTAGCTCCCCACTCTCCGTTCCCAGTCTCCTGTCTGGTCACTATGTTTCATTTTCTTTGTTACATGTGCCCCTATGAGTGATTATCATGTCTACTACATCACATGTTTCACTGGCATGTGAGCCACACAATGATAAATTACACATCTATTTTTCTGTTTGTTTTGTTTTTTAAGAGCACTCCTGTGACACTAGGCTTTCAATTAATATCCGTGTAATTGAGCAAACACGTCAGTGTTGCCCCAGTAGACTGAGTAATTTTAGAGCAAAGTATTTCATTACTTTTTATATCTTGGGTCCTTAGCAGAGTAAATCAAACATAATGAGTACCCCCAAAATAGCTTCCAAATACACGTCCAAAATGACGTATCTCTTACAGTCTGCATGACAGTGGGTTCTAGAAAACATTCCGGTGGTCTCTAGCTACTTTCTAGGACCTTAACTTGTGTTCTTATTTGTCACAGGCTCTTTGAGGGAAGAGATGTGTGTCTCCTTCTGAATGTTTGGTGACACCTGCAAGTTCATGAGCGCTGATCACCCACATTTCACCATGTACCAGTGACGACCTCAGCAGACCAGTGAGGAGAGTTCAGCCACAATGGAAGGAGGGGCCCAAGTGCGGAATGAGCTGGAATCGGACCATGAACTACTCCCTGAAAGAGGTGAGACCTCAGCAGCATTTAAAAAACATCAAGGGTCCCGAGTAGGAAAAAAGAAATTCAGGAACGAATATCACGCCCTGCATTTCAGAGCTCACACATTATCACCAGGTGCCAAATATTACATTTAATATTTAGATACATTAACCCACTTATTTCTCACATCAATTAGATGAGAGAGTTCATTAATATATCCTGCCTTAAAGATGAGAAAACGGAACTTGAGAGAGGATTCTAACCCGGATCAGTGTGGTAATAATAATAATAACGTAACCAATAATTACATAACAATTAGTACGTACGAGACATTGTCCTGAACAGTTTTTGAATGTTATCTTACTTAACCACACAAAAAAAGGTACTATGTTTATTACCTGTCATTCAGATAAGGAAATTGGAGCCCAGAAGTGAATTTCCCAAGTTCACCCAGTTCGTACAATACAGAGTCAAGATCCAAAGCCAAGTAGTCTGGGCCCAGAGGCCACATTTTACCATGTTACTTAGTTTCTGGGTTTCCAGCTCTTCTCGCTTTTCACTTTTTACTAATATGCGGCATCTCTATGCAGATGTGCCCCAGTTGGGTCAACCACGAAACATAAGGATGGGTGAGAACAGGTGAGTCTGAACAAGACAGGTTTATGACATGAAGGAACGCACCTGAATTACTTTGAGATTTACCCAAAGGAAGTACACAGCCATGAGGCAACTTAGATGACCTTCTAATTGCTCTTTATGTTGTAATTCTTCATGAAAACTGTATTGAAATGCTGGTGCTGGACCAGCCTTGCTGTGTGGCTGGGCTTGCTCCGGTGGGGTCAGAGGATTCAGACTCATCCCTGTGAAAGGCCACGTGTCAGGTGGAGAAGCCCAGTAAGCCTGGCTTTGCCTCTCAGATTCCATTCATTCACTGTTCTGTGACTTTGAACATTTTGTTTAAACCTTCTAACTTCAGTCTGGACATCTATAGAATTGGGGCTAATATCAGTCCTTGAGCTAGTGTGAGGAGTAAATGATTTTAAGACAGACCACGTTTACCCTTGGTGGAATCTGTTCCCCCAACAGCAGTATCCTGCACAGAATAGGCGGTATAAATTAGCAACCCAAACAAGGGCTTTGCATCCAGGGTCCTACGTGCTATAAACCCTATACCCGGTAGGAACATACCTGGGATTTTTATATTCATATAACAAAAATCAACTCGGTTATTTGACTAGGAAGGAAGGAACAATCCAGAAAAGAACAGCCCTTTTAACAAGATAAAAATGATAACTAATAATCAGAAAAGAACACAGGGAGCCTTTTTCTTATCTACTTTAAGTGAAAATTAGAAGCAAGACCCCCAGTGTCCAGAGACACATCCTTCTGTCATCCTGCGGGCTGGAGGAACGGGCAGAGGGGCAGTCCATCCTATTAATACATAATTAGACGGTGAATGATAATTAGCCTTGGACCCTGAGCCAGTGCCCTGCTGGGGTGCTTCCTGTCTGTGCTCCAGTTCTCTGCAGCCCAGCCTCCACCAGAATCCCAAGCCCAAAATCACTAATTTTAGTTCAGCTTAATTAATGTCCCCTCTAAAATCTCACCCATCACTTTTTTTCTTTGTTATCATTCTATTAAATTTCCCCACAGATCGGATTTGTTTTCTTAGAGCCTGGAGGAAGGGCAGTAAACGGTCAGGTCTTCACCCTTTGCAACAGCCATCAAGGACTTGGGGGAAAGCCCCTCCCGCTTTCCATTTTTGCTTAAAATCTGCATGAAATTGACATGCACTGGTGCACAGCTTGGAAAGGGCTGCCAAGAACAAGGCCTGATGGAATGGCTCTGGTTTCATTTTAAGCCCTGTCTGGTCTAAACAAGGTTGACTACGCATCAGTGCTTCCCACTTTTCATCAACAACCCCTAAACTATTCTTGGCCCAGACCTTGCCGACCTCCAGGTAGAACATGGAGGAGGTGGAAGCAGCAAGGTTTGGAGACCGGCTGGAGAGTTGCTGAGGAGGACCCAGGTCTCCACCTCTATGCCAGGGTGGATTGTATGTCGTCCTTCTCTCCAAAGGGCAGCGTCGTGGGGAGAGAAGTTAATCTCAGGAGAAAATGTTACATGGTTCAATTTGGTGAGGTGTTGAGTCTGAGTTGCCTGTGGAATTTTAATCACTTTGACCCTAAGAAAACTTCTTGAAAGAGATATCTCTACTCAGTGTCTGAGAGCAGGGTTCACAGACAGAGACCCCGAGAGGAGGATGTGTGCCAGGGTTACTGGTTAAGAGGAGTTTCTCAGGCACGTTCCCACAGAGGGACTTGGCTCAGTCCCCTGAGGGGCAGCAGGGGCAATGAAAGTCATGACTCAAAGCGTCCACAGTGAGAGCAGGGACAGCTAACCTGGGGCCTTTGCACCCGCAGGTCCCAGTTCAGGTGTCTTCCTCTTAGATTTTTGTTGATCTGGTTCCTCAAAATTTGGGTCCCTACTTTCTCATGGAGGCCTTCACTGACTAAAACTAACCTAAAATAAAAATAACCTTCTAGGCTGGCAACTGCCCTCACCACCCCCAGCCACCACGGCCACCGCCTCCCTGACAGCACAACACACTCTCCCACCCCTGCCGTTGGCTCTCCCCTACTCTCCCCTGCACCTTGCATGACTGATGTAATGTTACAGGTCACAGACCTATTTAGAGCCTTTGGTCTGTCTTCTCCTCTTGAATGTGGACTCCTTAGATCGAAGAATAATCTGCAGTTGTGTCAGCAGAGTAATCTCAAACAAACCTGTCCCATGGCAGGTACACAGAAGTATATAGATCAGCTTCCCATTAAAAGAATCCATGATGAGAGATTGGAGCAAGATAGAATCACTATGAAGAAACCACCTAGAAGAAATGAGAAGTAACGGCCCAAGAGAGAAATGAACTTACCCAGGGGGCAGGAAACCCCTCTGATGCTGAAAAGAAAGAGATAGAGGGGGGCAGAGAGTGACAGATGTGATACGTTCTCCTCCGCAACTTGGAGTTGCCTTAGACCTTTTGCCTGCTTAGCCCCAGGTATGCTCCTTAAATATAGTCTCAGGGAAGTTCCATGTTCTCTGATGGGTTCATATAAGAATCTTATTTCATAAGCTTGTTAATTAACTGAGTATATGTCATTCGTATTTGATACTAAACTCTTTACACCACTTTATGTCCTTGTAACTAGAGATTCAACAGAGGAATGAGGTCTCATCTCGAGGGGAGTCCTGGAGTAGCCAGTGGCAGGAATTGACCACAGGCAGCTTGTCCTCCCAGACGATAACCACCAGAGGAAATGTCTTCTGATGTCGGTACGGGCATGGCCATACTGGTCCTCATGTTTGCTCCTGTGAGAAGCAATATGTGTTAGACGCTGACTCAGAAGCCCCACTCCTGGTGGCCGATGATTCCTTGTTTCTGATCTTCAGTGCTTCTGGGTCTAAGCTAGGTGGGGCTCATCTAACAAACTGCCACAAAGGCAGTGACTTAAAACAGCCCAAATTTATATATTATTGTATGGGTCTAGTGATAAGAAGTCTAAAATGGGTCAGCAGGGTCATGTCCTCTCGAAGGCTCTAGGGAAGAACCCATCTCCTAGCTTTTCTGGATTTTTCTCTCTCTGGCATCCCTTGGCTTGTAGCCCCTCCACTCTGATCTTTTCTTGTCAGATCTTTTTCTCCAATCTCGCTTTCCTATTTTCCTGCTTCCCCACCTCTACTTTTTCGTTCTACTTGTCCCTTGTGAATATCCTGGAGCCACCTGGATGACACAGGAGAGTCTTTCCATCTTGAAATCCTTAACGCAATCCCATCATCAAAGTCTCTTTGCCCTGGAAGGAGAAGTTTAGGTGTCCTGAGCATCAGGACATGGACTTGGGGGGGCATTATTATCCCACCTGCCACCTCCACACAGCCTATGTGATGGGCATTGCTGATGTTTCTGTTTTAATGGTTAAAAAACCCAATTATAAAAATATGACTCTGAAAAAATAAGAAACTCTCCCAAACTCATGCCTAAACACATAAGAGGCGGATTCAAACCACGTTCTCTTTAGCTGTGCAGCCAATGTTTTTGCTTCACAATATACAGGAAGAGCCTCGGTAATGTAGCCCCTAAACCCAGGAGTGTTGGGTTGAATGACCCTTGTCTGACAGTCTCTGATTCTCTGTTCAATCTTGGTCCTTCTCTGGCTATAACTTGAAGAGGAAACAGGAAAATGTCCTGCAGCATCTGCAGAATGATGGGAGTGAATGTTTTCTAAGCACAAATTTGAGAAAAGCATGACAAGCTCTGCTCCTTTTCATACTGCTTTGGAATAATAAGGATCTGCAGAAAAAATAAAAATCTGCAGAAGATCCCCAAACATTCCCCAGCGGGCTCTTCTTCTGGTCCCCCAACCATCCAAATCAATGACAATCATGTTGGCGTTTTGCTAATTGAGCCAAACAGGAGGTAACTGGTCTTGAGAAATCCTATAATGAAGTAATTAGCTACTCCATCAGTAAACGGAAATAATAATCACAGAGTGTTAACGCTGAAAATAAACTTTCTGATTATAGATGGGGACCTGGGGCCCAGAAGTGACTGAACCACCTGACACAGCTGTGATGGACAGAGCTGGGACAGATGGAGAGTCTCCTCACTGTGTGTTTAGTATTCTTTCCACAGTGCCCACATCTCTGGAAGTTTGAACATGACTGGGTGGTTTTCCCGAAAAACTGGAGCACTGGGGATAAAATTACAGACTGCAACTCATCACAGCCTTTGCTCCAGGGAAGACACAGATCACCAAAGACTCTGACATCTGTGCCAGCCTCACTGTGGGCTGGGCCTTGGGCTATATGAGCTCAACCCCATACCATTTAATGGGGTCTCCAGCCCACTCAGCTTTCAAGGACCATTTCTTAAATTTTTCTTTCAATTATAAAAATACTAGGTCATGACCAAAGATCATTTGGAAAAAAATGTTTTCAAGTTAACGTAAAAATAAATCACCCATCACGAAATCTATATGTTAATCACTGTTAACATTATGGATCACTTCTGGAAAAATCCCCCCCCCCCTTTGGGTCTACTGAACAGCTCTTTGGAGAAAACAAACCTCCCTCATTTTAAAACAACAACAAAAATTCAGTGTACCTTCACAATGGGTCTCACCCAGTCCCCCAAGCCTGGGGTGGGGGGGGGGTGGGTAGTGTAGTGAGGTACAGTGATTTGCTCTCCCCAAAGCTCATGCATAAATACATGAGAAAAAGCATTAGCTCAATCCCATCAGCAAAGTCTCTTTGCCCAGGAAGGAGATGTGCAGACTCTGTGTGAGCCACCCTGATTTACTCAAGGACGGCCGTGTGAACTGTGCCTCACAACAGACCTCTCAGGGGCCGCAGCTCTCGGGAAGGACGTCCTTACTCTAAAGCAGAACGTCTTCACATTAGATTGGCCTTGGGCTTGGTTTTATATGTGGGCAACGTGGGATTGAAAATAAATCCAAGCTGAGATAAGCAGAGCCTGGATACGGTAGACAGAGTGAGAAAGCCTGTAGCAGGACAGAGCTGCCACGTTCCTTCTAGAGGAGATGAAGGTTCCTGGGGTGGAGAATTGGAATATGGGACTTAGAGTTTAGCAGGACGCCTCCAGTCTGTGGTGGAGCAAGTGTCAGGGGATCCAGGGAGACCAAAGAAGAGAGAACAGGGGCTCAATCCTGTGATCTCAACCCTTGGGGAGGCTGAGGAGGGGTGATTGCTTGAGCTCAAGAGTCCCAGACTAGCCTGAGCCAGAGCAAGAGTAGTCTCTAAAACTAGCCAGGTGTTGTGGCGGATGCCTATAGTTCCAGCTACTCAGGAGGCAGAGGCAAGAGGATAGTTTGAGCCCAAGAGTCTGAGGTTGCTGTGAGCTGTGGCATCACAGCTCTCTACCAAAGGTGACAAAGTGAAACACTGTCTTAAAAAAGAGAGAGAGAGAAGGGACTTGAGAGTGTGAAAGTGTGAAGCACAGACGTAATCAGGTCCTGCACATGTGAAGTATAAAGCAGAAAGGTTGTGCTGGTCCACAGAACATAGGAGCAGGGAACTAAGGAGGGCCCCAGGGTGCAGACAGAAGCATCCTCTGCCTGCACGGTTGGAAAGGAGACTGGTGGCTGCAGGTGGGCCATTCCGCTCCCCTGCTAAGGTGATTGGATGGAAAGTAAGGTGATTTATTATTATTATTTATTTCAGATTAATATATGGGTGCAAATGATTAGATTGCATTGTGTTTGCTGGGTGAAGTCTGAGTAGCAGTTAAGCACTTCCCCAGGAGGGCTACTCCCACATTGCATCCTTTAGGTAGGAACTTACCACACCCCCGCCCTTCTCATTTCTGCCCTTTCCATCCTCCCCCTCTTCCCCTGCTTGAATATAATTACTTTTTATTATGATGAATTATGATTTTAAAGTAACCCTAGTAATTGCCTTTCCTAATACAAAACTGGTTCTCCTGGAGCACCAGGGAGTTCCAGGTCCTTAAATATGTGCTTTTCAGAGAACTCTCAGGTGAGTTCCACTGGCCTGCTTGTCCATTTCTGAATCTATTTCTATTCTGTGTTGAAAACACTGGAATAGCCTAAATGACAAGTCATTATGTATATGGCACACGTAAATTGTGGAAACTAACAAACGGGCATTCATACTCACCCTCATTGTAAAGTAAGAATAGAGAAAGATGTGGTTGAATCGGGGGAGAAAATGAAGGTTCTGTTTTATTTTTCTTTAATGAGTTTTCTGTGACTTTTTAATTTGAAAAACATAAAGAAATGTAATAAAAGACGTAAGAACAAAAATATTAGAAGAATTCGATGGTAGATCTTTGGCAACGCTTCAGCTAATCCCTTTATATTGGTTCTTTCACTGTATTCTTATTGAGAATAAGTTATGGGCTGCAAATAATTTAGAACTGAAAAATAAAGAGCAGCCAATGCTGACAATTACTTGCGATGTTTTATTTTTGATTGGCAGATTGACATGTAATAGCTATCCATATTTGTGGGATACAATGTGATATTTATTACATGCTTACACTGTGTGATGAATAAGTGAGGGTAATCAGCGTACTCATTACCACATACGGACATCAGACTTCATGTTGCAACTGACAGGATCCATCATTCTTTAGGGGTAAATAGTGTTCCATTTCCTTCACCCTTTCATTCATTGGTGGACTCCTAGGTTGATCCCACATCTTGGCTCTTGTGACCAGGACTTCAGTAAACGTGGGAGTGCAGGTGTCTCTTCAACATACTGATTTCATTTCCTTTGGACATACAAGCCGTGGTGGGATTCCTGGATTATGTGGCAGTTCTGTTTTTAATTTGTTCTAGAAACCTCCATACACTGTTTCCTAATGGCTGTGCCAATTTTCACTCCCACCACCTGTGTGTAAGCGTTCCCTTTTCTCCACGTCCTCACCAGACACATACATCTCTTTGATAGGAGTCTTTCTAACCACCAGGAGTGAGGTGCTATCTCACTGGGGTTTGATGTCCATTTCCCTAAGGATTAGTGATGTTAGATTTTTTATACACCTTTTGGCCATCTGCAGGTCTTCTTTTGAGAAATGGCTAGCAGGTCTTTTGCCCATTTTAAAAGCAGGTTATTTCTTTTCTTGCCATGGAGTTGTTGGAATTCCTTGTATATTCTACCTCTTAAGATGCCTGGTTTAAAAATATATTCTTCCATTCTGTAGGTTGTCTCTGAACTCTGTTGGTTATGTCCCTTGCTGGGTAGAAGTTCTTAAAGTTTGATGTAATCACATTTGTCTATTTAGGCCTTTGTTGACTGTTTTTGATGTTGTTTTACTTTGGTTTTGTTTTGTTTTGTCTTTTGAGATCTTTCCAAAAAATCTTTGCCTAGACCCTGGTCATTCTGCTTTCTCCTTATGTCTTCTAACACTTTCCTAGGTGCAGGTCTTGCAGTTAAGTCTTTAATCCATCTATCTTTCATGTGGTGAGAGATAAGGGTTTTATCTCATTCTTCTGCCTGTGAGCCTCTTTGTTCTGTCATCTCTCGGTGAAGAGATAGTACTTTCCTCGTGATGCCTTTGTTGAAATCAGCTATAAATGTGTGGATTTATTTCTGGGTTCTTCAGTCTCTTCCTGCTTTTGTTCCCCAGAACTGTGCTGTCTTGGTTACTTAGACTTTGTAGTTTGAAGTCAGATAATAAAGATGCTTCTAACTTCACTCTTTTGCTCAAGATGGCTTTGGCTGTTCAAGGTGTTTGGTGGTTCTAGTGAATTTTAGATTTGCTTTTTCTATTTCTGTGAAGCATGTACTTGGTATTTTGATAAACGGGTATATCACTTTTAATAGCACTGACATTTTAACAATATTAATCAAATTAATTCTTTAAATCAGCGGTTCTCAACCTGTGGGTGGCAACCCACAGGAACTGTATTAAAGGGCCGCAGCATTAGGAAGGTTGAAAACCACTGTTTTAAATCCGTGGACACAGAATATCTTTCCATTTAGTTGTGTCTTTGTCAATGTCTTTCATCAGTGTTTCACAGTTTTCATTGTAGAGCTCTTTCACCTTCTTAGTTAAATTTATTTCTAAATATTTTTGTAGCTGTTGTAAACAAAATTGTTTTCTTGATTTCTGTTTCAGCTAGCTCACTACTGGCATATAAAAATGCTATTATTTCTATATTCTGACTTTGTATCCTTCAACTTTACTACTGGCTTCATTTATTAGTCCTAATATTTGGGGGTTTTGTTTTAGAGACAGAGTCTCGCTTTGTCACCCTCGGTAGAGTGCTGTAGCGTCACAGCTCACAGCAACCTCCAGCTCTTGGGCTTAGGTGATTCTCCTGTCTCAGCCTCCCAAGTAGCTGGGACTACAGGCGCCTGCCACACCCCCGGGCTTTTTTTTTTTTTTTTTTTTTTTTTGCAGTTTTTGGCTGAGGCCAGGTTTGAACCAGAGGTGGTAGGTTGGACTGGCGCCCTACTCACTGAGCCACAGGCACTGCCCAGTCCTAATATTTTTGGAGTGGAGTTTTTAGGGCTTTCTACATGTAGGATCATGTAAAAATTCTAAAGAATGATAAGATTATTAAAATAGCCTCAATACATATTTTTAATATATTGCATGAAACACAAAAACATGGAAAATGGGAGACTTCAGTCTTAGTTTTAAGCAAATTACAATGATGTTTAGGGGGGTTTCAACCAAATTTTCACTGAGAATTTAGACAAGAAGTAAGTGGTAAGACAGGTGCAGCCTCATGGCCAAGGAACCCAAGTGGTCTGGATTTAACACCTGAATGCCACTTGTTGTCATCTTTTTGACCTTGGAAAATGTGTCTTAAAAACATAGACCTCTGAGTTTCTTTATCTGAACTGTGCATATGATAAAATTCCTCTCATGAGACTGTTGATATGAGGACTATGGCTGCCATAGCATTAGCTCTCCACAGTGGTGATTGCTAGTATCCCTTCCTATTACTTTTTAACAACTTGAAATTCCCATTTGTCGATCCTCCAGCTTCCAATCTAGGAGGTTGCTGCTGCCCGCGGAGACTCTGCTCCCTGGGGACTTCGTATGAGGTGAGCACAGCATCTCCTGTGCTTGGTGCGTTCTGGGGATGAGGCAGAATTGGATCCAGGAAGTGCTCGTTCAATCATCACTCCAGATCCTGTGAAGCATCTGCAGTTTCCCCAGGAGCGATGCAGCCTCTTTGCCCAAAGAACACGGTATGTGGCATTGTTCCATATGCAGCACGTCGTGTATTTTATTTTAATTAGTTGTAATGTTTTCCTCTTCAGTCTGTTACCCCAACTAGACAGAGAGCTCGCACAGCAGGGGCTATGGCATGCCTGCAATTCTTTCTTAGTGCCTGGAACAGAGAGAAGTGTATTAAATGATGATGAATGCATAAATGGGGATATCTATAAAAATATGTAAGATCAGGCTTGCTCATGTATATATATGTTTACGGCTTGTTTGCTTTTTTGTGTAAAAAAGAAACTCATTATTGCAACAGAGTAAAAATACTCGTATTAATCTTTCCAGTTCTGTAAACAGAAAAACTGTTCTGAGCAGTTACCAAGAGAGCTGATTTCCCAGTTCTCTGACGTAAAATGCAAGGTCAGGCAATTAAGTTCCTGAACTGGTCCTAGAAACAGTGCTCTGTCCTTCACTGGTGAGTGTCGCCGATATTTTAATATTAATTCTTTAAATCAGTGGTTCTCAATGGTGGTTCTCGCCAATCAGTGGCTCGTGACCCACAGGAACTGTATTAAAGTGCCATGGAACATGGCACTGTTTCTTTGACGTACTCCTCTTGGGAAGCTCTGCACTGACCCCAGTGCCTAGTCGACCCTTCAAAGCAATTTTTGAACTTTGTTTGTGGAATGTCAATAAGAGATGTTGCCATATGAGGTCTGACAACTCAAGTTTACAAATTCATCCTAGAAAAAGTGCTACATGCTTTCTTGCTGAATATCACTACTGTCACCTTCAGGGTATTCCCCCTGGGAAGATGTGCACCAGTGCTAGTGCCTAGTCCATCCTTCAGAGCAACTTTGGAATTATTTTTCTGGAATGGCCATCAGAGCTGTTCTCATATGAGCTCAGACAATTAAGTTCACAAACTCATCCTAGAAAAAGTGCTTTCAAGGTGGAGGAGGTGCTGACAATAGTGCACAGCTTCCCTGGGGGATACTTTGAAGGTGACCACGGTGATATTCAGCAAGGAGAGATGTAGCACTTTTTCTAGAATGAGTTCATGAACTTAATTGTCTGACCTTATATAAGTTAATGTTATGTTTGCTAGAGGAGAACAGATAATATCTACAACTCTGAGAAGTATTTAACTTGTGCTATTAAAGTAACAAGAACTTTAATATTAATAATTTTCTAATGGCAGGAAAGGAAAGCTAGAGTGGCCATTGGGGGTCCTGTCGGAGGCCAGTTCAAAGGCTTCACACTTGTGCAAAGCACGGTCCTCTGGAAAGTCTTCATTCTATTTTATTTTATTTTTTATTAAATCATAACTGTGTACATTAATACAATCATGGGGTACCATGTGCTGGTTTTACATATAATTTGAAATGTTTTCAACAAACTGATCAACATAGCCTTCACGGACATTGTCCATGAGGAGACATCCAGCCATTTAGCTTGCCTCTCCATTGTGTCAGAATTTGGACTTGACAACCTCTAAAACCATTCTAAATTTGTAAATTCTGTCAGTTAGCCCAGGTTCTGCAAAGGACAATGAGAGAAATGATTCTCAGAGAGGTTACCTGTTAGGAGACAGTCAGGAAAACAGAAATCACAGTAGGTGTTCAACAGAGAAAATTTAACATTAGGAAAGAGCTGAATACGTGCTAGACAGTGGAGAAAGCAAAGAGGTAGCAGAAGTAACCCAGACAGCCACTGCAGGAGGAGGCAGCAGCTGACTCAGAGTTAGGGCACTGTCTGTTTCTGCCCTGAGGCTGGACAGCCGTGGCTGAGGCCAGGTGGAAAGGGATAACAAGCAAACCCCTCTGTCCAGTTCTGCCCTCAAGTCTTACCCTAGTACTCTTTGTTTGTGGGTCTTGACAGCTAGTATACAGGTTCACAGTCCCAGTGCTGAGAGGTTGAGAGCTGGTGACCTGGTGAGTGATAATAGAGAAATCTTTGCCTCCTAAACATTTAGATGCTTGCAACCATGTAGGAGAGAACAAAATATTCTTTAGTAACACTGAGATCTTACAGAAGAGCAGCTGAATAAGCAAAATGCAGATAAGACACATGGGGGGAAAGTGTTAATTTTACATCACTGAAATGGCTTTGGTAGCCAGCAGAAAAATACCCAGGTGGGGAACATCAGAGTTTAGAAAATTAAAATGTTCATATGACATAAGCTATCTGTGTCTATAAAAAAGCAAAGTACATGGAGGAGAGTAGAGCTGAACGTTGTGCTTTTCGTTCTTTTTTTTATTTATTAAATCATAGCTGTGTACATTAATGCAATCATAGGGTACAGTGTGGTGTTTTCATATACAATTTGAATACTCTCATCAAACTGGTTAATGTAGCCATCATGTCATTTTGTTAGTTATTGAGTTAAGACATTCATACTCTGCTTTTAGAAAGATTCACTTGTACCCTTGTAAGATAAACCATAGAGGTGACCCCACCAATCACCCTCCCTCCACTAATACCTAACAGTAATAGAATATGCCTCCCAGGGCCACTGTGATAATTTAATGAAGTTATGCATTTGAGCAGGTAGAATT